>PVKB01004225.1:111359-150729 GCA_004027205.1 Ctenodactylus gundi | reverse complement strand
TTGGCCACGTTCCTTTCCACGAAGAAGCGTTTATTGTCTGGAATTTAAGTCAGGTGTTCTTCTGCTTGAAATTTGGATCAGGTGTTGAACCACGGGACTGTTCTAAAGAGGAAGTCCCAAGGTGGGGTGATGGGTCTGGAGAGTTTGTTAGCCTATTAGATTGCTTGTATGCTAATGTTAGCCTATTAGATTGCTTGTAAATGTGGGTATGGAAGGGTATTTAAGCTTGGGCTTTGCGGAATAAAGAGGTTAAGTTGAGTCGAGTCAACGTTCCGCGATCGTGAGAGTCCGTGTGGCGTCTTTGCCGGTCGAAGACACTACAGGAAGTGACGTGATGGAGACTCTGGAAGAAAACCCAGTTCATCAGGATTTATAGTGTGAATTGGGAGAATCATACTTGACTTTTTAAAATTAGATAATTTGAATTGTTTCATCAGTTCCTCAGTTTGCTGGTATGGCTCAGCCCCTTAACATACATGAATTTAAAATTCTCTGAACTACTCTATGGGTATTATTTCTGCGATTGTAATAGGTTTACTTACTAAAAATGGAAATTCTGTTTGACCCAGTTATTCCTCTTAGTATCATTGTAAAAGAGGAAGAGACATCAGATTGTAACAATACACACACCCCCATATTTGTAGCAGCATGACTTATAATAGATGTATACAACAGAGTGTACTCCTTAAGGATAAATTTGAGTCACTTGTGGCAAAATGGACATACCCAGAGACCATATTGATAACAAAAAAATAGGTCAGATACACAGTGTTAAATATTGCATGTTTTCTCTTAGATGAGGAACCCAAAAATATAAATAAAGAGTGAAATAAAAAAGAAATGGGAGGAAACAGGAGGCAGAATTTATGGAGATGGATAGGAGACCTGGGCATTGGGAATAAGGGAGAATGGGGAGAAGTAAAATTGATTAAGATACTACATGCATATGTGTCAGCTCTCCAAGTTGAATATAAATATTACGTGTTACAGACAAACACTAATAAAAATAATAATTGTGGGAAAATATAAAACAAGTTTTTCTTATTTATGGAGCTTTTGAAACTTAATGATCACAATTAATTTTAAATAAAGTCATTGTGTAGAGCCAACTGTTCCACTTTAAGACAATAGTGTAAAGTCCTCTTTAGAATCATTTTGGAAAGTTTCCAGAAACATACAGTTGCTGAAGCCCCACTCCACAGATTTTGGTGGTGATTTAAGGCATTGTCAAGGATGGCCAGCAAAGTTCAGGATTAAGTAGGAAGACCTGGCTTTGCCAGAACGCTGAGCGTGGATTTGAAATCTTTTTTTTTTTTTTAAAGGGAATGGAGTCATAATAAGCAATATGACAAATAGATTTTTAGGAGTTTGCCAATTTACTAATTTACAATGAGAAATATGCCAAGTTAGACCTTAATGGTACAGCTGGCCCACAATCCCTTGCTGCCCTTGTGGAGTAAGCTCATACAAATCTAAATTCTAATAGGAAGGCTGGCAAGAGAACCAGGACATCAAGGCAGTGTATGCCGCACCAGAAGGGGCAGCATCCTCTGGCCTTTGTTCCAAATGCCTTCTCTACTAGGCGATGAGCAATGTAGTTCTCCCAGCAGTGTGTTGGGTTCCTTTCCTCATGACCCAGATTCATGGTAGAAATAACTATTCACTTCAATATTTACTAGTCTGAAGTATATAAAAATAAAATCTGCTTGTTAGGTTAGTTTGGGTTTTCTGAGTGCTATCAACTTTGAGCATTTTTTTCATGTGTTTGTTTGCTTTTAAGATTTGTTTTTATGTGAAATACCTGTTTATGTCTTTTGCCAGTTTTTCTCTATTGTGTTCTTTTCCTTGTTACTGTGTAAGAGCTTGTTGAAAGTTTTATGTGTTTTGTTGTCTACATTGTAAATATATTCCCAACTTTGTCCTTTCCTGTTTATGGTATCACTGATCTGTGTGTTTTGAACTTTTTATTTACTTAAATGCATTGTCTTGATTTATAAGTTTGAGTTTTTGTCTTGGCTGTAGTCTCTTCCTGGTTTTTACATGAAGTATCCTATATTTTTGTAAGACATTTGAATAATTTCAACTTCATGTTCATTTGGACTTTGGCTTTAAAACATATATATATAGTATTTTCATGAGACATATTTAATTAGGGTTCTTAATTATGGTTATGTATTGATTATAGTTAAAGGGTCTTCTTGTTTTGAAAGTATTCTTAGTACTTTTAAGAAGTAACGTAACATATCTTGAGTATTTGTTCCACCTGGTACACTGAGATAATTTTATTTGGTACAACCAAAATAATATTGAAATATCAAAATTTAAAAATTGTAATTATACCAATTGATATGTTAATTTAATGATGTTTAACACTTATGATAAGCCCTCTTCAGTGTATTCTGACCTTCTGTGACCTGTAAGATCTCTGTAATTTCCTCCCAGTAAATCTCATGCTTCTTGTATTAAATTTATCTTCATCCAGTTTATATTTATGGATGGAAGGCCTTTTATCCAATTTCATTTCCAGTTGATTATTGGTAATTGTTATAGAAAGATTCATGTTGTCATTTTCAACATTTATGGCAATTTAGTTTTTTTTACATTATTGCATTTCCTTATATTATTCCATGATCTCCAGGATGGTATTGAATAAGGCAACAATTAGTATCTTTGTTTAGTTTGTATTTTTAATAATGGAAATAGGTTTGGTGTTTTGTAACCTGTCTTAGCCAACTTCTCAGCAAAAGCTTATTTTGGCTTATAAATTTAGAGGTTGGATGAACCCATTGTTTTAGGACTCTGTAGAAGCACGAGATGGCAGTTGCAAGGAGCGTGTAACAGAGCAAAACTGCTCACCCCATGGCCAACAAGTAGAAGAGAGGAGGAGTTGGAGGTCTCCCAACTCTAATGCCATAAAGGCTAATTCCTCTTCCTTCAAGTCCTGTGTACTTCCCAGTAATATCACTGTGAGGACCAAGTCTTCAGCATAATGGTCTTTGGGAACATTTGACATCTAAGCTGTAGTGTTTTGTCCCTGTTTCCCAAAGGCTTGTGTCTGTATTACATTGTAAAATGCATTCAGTCTATCACCAAAAATTTCCAAATTCTTAACTGTTCCAGCATTACTCGAAGTCTAAGTCCAAAGTCTTCTCTGAGACTCAAGGCAATCTCAACTGGGGCCCCTGAAAAAGAAAAATTTCTTTGAATACATTGCATATTGCTGGCACGTCTGTCTTTTGGGGCATCTCTTTTGCAGCATTGACGTCATTCCCACAGCTCCAGGACTTACTCTGTCATAAGACTCGTACCTGAACCTGGAAATTTTACAAATCTTTTCACTTTGCTCTACTCTGCTGCTAATTCTCACTGTAAAACTGACTAAAAGCAGACAGTGACACCTGTCTTGTACCCTGAGTGTTGTTCTGCTTTGAAATCTTCTTTGCCAGATAAGCTGGTCTATCAGTTTTAAGGTAAGATTCCCACAAAGTGTCAGGGTGTGGACAAAGTAAATCCAAATTCCTTGACACAGTGTAACCAAAGAGTCTTCCTTTCCAACTGAAATATTAGCAGCAAAACCTTTACCATCCACACTTTCATCTGCACTGTGATCTTCTGAGCCCCCCTGCTGAATTGCCCAGTTAATTCCACTCACAGCATTTTAGGCTTTTGCTAGCTTTCTGCTTCATACTGTTCCAGATTTTGTCCCTAACCAGTTCCACAGTCTCTTCCACATTATTATACAGGTTATAAAGACCAGCCTGTTGCCAGTTTCAATTCTCTATGGTAGTCAGCTTTCTGTCACTGTAACAAAATACTTGAGATAACCAACTTATGAAGAGGAGAGATTTGTTTTGGCTCATGACTTTAGAGGCTCTGATCCATGATTGGACCCACTGCATTTAGGCCTCTGGTTTCAGAGTGTTGGGTGTCATTTGCAGGGAGTATGTGGTACTCACCCCATGGTCAGGAAGTAAAAAAGGAGGAAGAAGGGCCTGGGGCCCACTGTCCACTTTAAGGACATATACCCAGTGAACTCAGGAGCTCTGACAAAGTCCTCTTTCCTAAAGGTCCACAGCGCCTCTCAACAGTGTCACCCTGGGGACCAAGGCTTTAATACGTGGTTCTATCAACCTCCAAACTTTTGCACAACCTATCCTGATGCTTGCTGCTGGTGTTTGATATTTTATTTGTTTTAATTTTGACTCCCAGGCACCACTAGGTTCAGTTATATTTCTTTGCTTGCTGGTTATTTGTGGGTCAGACTGCTATAATACTTTAAGGACTAATCCCAAGGGAGACAAGTAGCGGGAAAGTAGCCGAGCCCCTGCAGGCCTCTGTGGGTTAGCCTCTCGTTATGATGGTAGGAGGAAGCACTACGCATCTTTGCCTTCTCCCTCACCACAGCCTTAGACCCCTCCTCCTCCTAAAACCCTGAGGCTTGTCTCTGCTCCATGTCTTAAGAGTCAGAGGTAATAGCTCCATAGCCCTGTGACTTTGCCAGCCCCTCCCAGGCTCTAGGTCCAGGTGTGTTTGCTGGGCAAGGGCCTGCAGGATTCTGGTGTTCGGAGCCTTGCTTCCTTGCCAGCTTGTGCTGACCCTAGGCCCATTCCTAACTAGAGAGGGAAGTATGCCACAGTCACTTTTCCCTTTAGAGTGAATATTTTTATGGTGGAAAAGAGTAGAAAACAAAAATGTAAATAACTTCTGTCTTGCTTCTGATAGGTAACTGATTGTTAATGTAGAACTCAGCTTGTTCCTTTGCTGGGGGGAAATAGTTTGAGCAAGGTTACAGTGATAATAAGGAGCGAAGCGTGTCTGGGCCTTTGTCTGCTGGCTCCCAGGTTCTTGTACGTTTTTAGAATGCCCTATTATCTCCAGGTTTTTAGCTGAAGTTTCAGAGTGTACCCAAGGAGTGTAAGAAAATAATAACCCCGGGGATTCTCTAGCTGAGTGAATAATGGAATATGTAGATGATGGGTCATTTTTCTAGAGCTGTATAATAAGTGAAATTTCTGTAGAAGACTTCAAGTAAAAAGCATTGAACACATGCCAAAGATGTCGTAGGACTTCTATGTTTAGAAACTATTTTCAGTGGAAATAGTTTAGATTAGAATAAATAAACATTTTAGGAACAGCTGTTCAAAGAACAAGTAAAGATTTTAATTTTTCTATTGGTTGCAGTTGAACTAGAAGCAAAAACATGGAACTGCATAGCAAGGGAAAATACTTTCATTCACACAAAGTAAAAGAAAAGTATTTTGAAATAGAATAAGAAGAAATAAATTTTTAAAAAATTTTTCTTTGTGTAAAGAAAAGATGAGTTAGTAAAAGATATACCAGCTTTGAGACAAGGAATCTCAATATAAGATGCTGATTTTGATCAAGTAGAAATAAGTATCAACTTGGAAGTAAGAGAGAATGACAGTCACTGCCAGCGCCAAGTAGGCAGGAGTGTTTATACCAACAGGTGATGGAACCCGTCATAGAGCTACCATGATTAAAAATCTGATGCAGGCACAGAAACACTGTTAATGAGCAGAGCAGAGAGCATATTTAAGTGTGGATTTAATTTATGATAGAGTAAAACCAGTTACAGAATTTCAGTAAGTGAACCTGGAAAAATAGGTTGAATATTGGGGAAAATTTTTTTCAATCACTAGCTGAAATAAACTTTTAGTAAAGTGACAGATTCAAATTAAATTAATGAAGCCAATGAAGAGTTACGAGAAAAAGTTAATTATCTATTTATCTACTCAACATGGAGAAGCCTTTTCTTTGTTTAGCCCCCCCCCCCCCTTTTTATCCAAATGAATGAGAAGATGCAACTAAAATATTTGATTTGGCAAATAGTTACCCTGCGCCAATAGTATGTTAAGAATCTGGACCTTTAAAGGAGAAAAGGATATTTTGGAGTTGGGCAGTTTTGGAGCAAGCAAAGTCACTGCTGTGAACGTTTTCAGTGCCAGAACCTGCACTCACATTCCAGTGCTACTGTTCATTCCCATGTAACAAGGGATCCTGGTTTGGAGTCAGTTTCCTCATCACATATGGAGTGATGTTCCCAGTCCACTTTTCTACAAGGAATTTCACCAACCAGTTTTTAAGCCCTGGGTGGCTCATATTGAGCCAGTGTGGGAGTATTTCTGTAATGGGTATTGGTATGTGCTGTGAGAGAGCCATTTACTCTCGTAAGTAAGTTAAGATTTGTTAGGCAAGTGAGATAATACTTGACTAAATATTTTACATGATGTGTTTCATTTTCACCAAAAATATGAGCAGTACCTGTGTTGCTTTTTACTCATATGAATGAATTTTGAGGTATGCCTTGCATTATAGCCTGTTCTGTTCTTTATAAGGTGTGTTTTCACGCTAACATCGTTTTGTGATGTTTCTGTGTTGTATCGCTCAACACTGACATTCCTTCTCATCTTAACGTGGGCATTTTCCATTATATGGTTTGTTGAAAGGTATGTCAGTCCAGCTGGCCTTACTCAAAGTTAGACATACGCTGTTATTTCCCAGTGTTAGTTTTGCTGTATTTTTCCTTTTAGTTTGTTTACCATATACACTGACTGATATTTTTGAAATTTTCTTTTCACTTAGAAGCTGTTTCTTATCTTTGAGCTTGTTCCAAGAGCACTATGATCACTTGTTTGCTTTGACTCTTTCAGGCAGTTTGGCTGTGGATAACAGGAGTAGAATACGGTTCTTTGCTCCTGTTTTTATTTTTTTAAATTTATGGACTTTTATTATTTTTTTAAGTTTCAGGTTTGCAGAAAAATTAGGTAGAAAGCACAAAGGGTTCTCATGTGTGTTTATCTAGTGTCTCTTATTATAATTGGGGAGTATTTGTTACAACTGATGGAATAGTTACTTTAACCCATAGTTTATATTAGGGTTCACTCTTTATGTGTGCTGTAATCTTTGACAGATACGTTGTATGATCTCCATCTACAATTATGGTATCAGACTGGAGACATAGCTCAGCAGTGAAAGTACAGTCCTTGGGTTCCATTTCCCAGCATCACATAACCCAGGTGTGGCAGTGCATGCCTCTAATCCCAGCACTTCGGGAGGCTGAGGCAGGAGGATTGGCTATCCCAGGCTACATAGTAAGGATGAGACCAGCCTGGACTTGAAGGCTAGAACTTGTCTCCAAAAGGGGTGGGGGGGTTGGGAGGGATATGTATCGTGTAGAGGAAAGAAGTTTCACTGCCCTAAAAATCCCTCATGTTCTCCCTGATTATCCCCGATTCCCTGCAGACTGGTAACCTTAGGTATTTTTGTCTTCGTGGCTTTTGACTTTTCCAGAATGTCAAATAGTGGAATCATACAGTGTGTAGCCTTTTCACATTGGCTTTATTCAATCAGTGATAGGCACTTAAGATGCCTTCATCCTAACTGCTTTCTTTTTAGTGCTGAATGATAATCCCTTGTCTGGATGTAGCCTGCCATCCGCTGAGGGATATTTTGGTTGAATCTATGTTTTGGCAACTGTACAAAGTTGCCGTACACATCAGTGTGCAGTTTTTCATATGGACATGCTTTTAGCTTTTCTGAGTAAAGACCAAGAAATAAGATAGCTGGATCACAAGGTAACAGTATGTTTAGTTTTATTAAGAAACTATGGAGATGTCTTTCGAAGTGGCCATACCATCCTCATTTCAGCCAGCAATGAGTAATTGTGCCTGTTGCTTTCATCTTCACCAGGATTTGATGTGTGTTGGAGTTTGGTCATTAAAATAAGCCTGTCATGGTATGTCATTGTTTATAATTTCTGAGTACATATTGAGCATGTTTTCATGTACTTAGTTGCCAGCTACATATTGTCTTTGGTGAGGTTGCTGTTCAGAACTTATACACATGTTTCAAATAAGTTGTTTTTCTAATTAAGATTTAAGAGGGTTTTTAAAAACTGTATATTGAATGTCAATTCTTTATTAAATGGTATTCTTACAAAAATTTTTTCCCCTAATCTCTGTGACTTGTTTTTTCATTCTCCTAACATTGTGTTCTGCAGAGCTTAAGTTTTTCTTTTACTAAGTTTCACCTTATCCAGTTTTGTATTTTATGGATAGTAGTTTTGATATTTATATAAAGAATTACTACTGGACCAACCTGATCATCTGCCTTGTAGGAATTGTATAGTTTTGCATTTTACATCTAGGTCTATGTTCCATTTCCAGTTGATTTTTGTGAAAGTTAAAAATTATGTGCCTAGAGTTTATTTTAAATGCAGGAACGTCTAGTTGTTCCAGTATCATTTGTTGAAAAGTCTTCTTTCTTCATTGAATTGGCTTTCTCCCTTGTCAAAGATCAGTTGACTCTATTTGTGTGGGTCTATTTCTGGGCTGTCTGTTCTGTTCCATTGATCTGTTTGTCTGTTCTTTTGCCAATAACACAATGTCTTGATTATGTAGCTTTATAATAAGTCTTGAAGCTAGGTAGTGTCAGTCCTCTGATTTTATTCTTCCCTCTAAATATTGTGTTGGCTAGCTTAACCTAGTGGCACAGGCCTGTAATCCCAGGACTCTGGGAGCTTGAGGCAGGAGGATTTCAAGGTTGAGCGTACTACCCTGTCTCAAAATGAAAATAAAATATGGTGGGGGCACATTGCTCAGTTCAAAGGCCCCAGATTCAGTTCCTAGTACTGTTTTCCTCCCCAGACCGCGATTATGTTGGCTCTTCTGGGTCATTTCCCTTTTTGTATAAACTTGAGAATCAGTTTGTTGGTATCAATGAAAAAACCAGAGTAAGTTTGCATTTTAAGCTTAAAGAGGGCTAGAGAAATGGCACAGCGATTAAAGTGCTTGCCTAAACAAGCACTAGGGTTGAGTTCAGTTCCCCAGCACTACATAAAACCGGGAGTGGTGGTGCACACCTGTAATTCCAGCACTTGGGAAGCTGAGGCAGGAGGATTACCTTTGAGTTCAAAGCCAGCCTGGGAGCCATAGTGAGTTCAGGACCAGCCTGGGCTACAGAGTGAGACCTGCCTCAAAAAAAAAAAAAAAAAAAAAAAACTTAAAAGAGTTTTGCATTTGCTTTTTTGAAAGTTAGAAGTAGCTTTTGACTTTGCTTCTTGTACCAAGGCCACTTAATCAGTTTAAGTAATAAATACTAAATTAGTTTTAAAAATATGACACTTAATTACCTTCCTGTATTATATGAAAATCTATATGAAAATATTTGCATATAATATGTACTTACATATATAAGTCTGTGATGACAGGGCAGTGATATTTTTCCATGGATTCCTCTTCTTTGGGGCAAGGGAGCAAAAGGCAGCTTTCATGGAACCTACTGATGTCTTTTTAAACCACATCTACCTATGGGGATTCCAAAATATGATTATTGTGGGAAACCACGTAAGTTTTAAGGGATGTTGCTATTTGGAATGTTTTGCATCACAACCTAGTGAAGACAGAGGAAAGTTTGTTTTTTTTTTTTTTTTAAGTAAGACTGAGGTCTATTGCTGCGAAGTAGTGAGTGCAAGCAGGCCTCGTTGTAATAGCTGTGCATCTCTTCTCTTTTCCTTGCATTAATTTAAGCTTATTTTATAAGGATACTGGAATTCTGTGAACATGAAATATTGTTTTATTAAACATACTCAATGCTTGTGTTCTATATAAAGCGGGAGCACCTACATGTATGGCTTTCTTGTAGTTGTACTTTTAGAGAAAAATAGAAATGCTAAGCTTTTAAATAATCAGGTCTTGCTTTGTTCCTATTATTAACAGCTAGAGTTTAGCAGATTTATAGTCAGAGTGTTTAATACAGCACTAGCTTTTTACTTTTTGTAATGGAAGGCCTGAATTGTGTTACAAATTACACCCTAACATTTACATCTTTATTTCTCTCAGAAATTTATGTAAATTTTCAGAGTTTTCTAAAGGTACGTAGAGAAGTAGTATTGTCTGACTTTATAAACTATTTAATTTAGGCAGTCAGATGTCATCAGGTTAGTAGAGTTATGTGGAAACCAGCTCACTCCGGCTTGGAGTGGCTACCCTGGCTTGTCTTCCGTCTAGGAGAAGATGACAGAAATTCCCGGGCCCCTGCCAGGGCGGGACAGTGTAAGGAAACGCAGGCAGAGGCGGCAGAGAAGAATCGTGTTGGACGGAAAATGTTACCTCGTTCATGTGTGGAATACTAGTGAGGTTAAATGTTTTGTGTTTATTGCCTCTTCTATTTTATTTTTGTAGCTTGTTTGGTCATATCTTTTGTCCTGTTTTTAATTTGAGAGTGTTGGTCTTTTTCAAATTGATTTTATTATATCTTTGTGGATAGAAGTAAAAATGGGTAGTCCTCCACTTATAATATGCTGCGTATATTTTTCCCTCCTTTCCAATTTGAGTTTGATTTGGTACACAGACTCTTAGGGGCATTTCTACACTTGTCACTGTATTTTGAGAACTTTATATGATGTCGTTCAGTATTTTTTGATAATATCATTCTGAATGTTTGTACAGCACTCTGTTAATTAGATTATAAATACAGTTTATTTTGCTACTCCCATATTATCAAGATTAGATTGTTTTGTGACCTGAAATTCCAATTTCTAGATCTGCTCATTGTTACTTTTTTATAATAGTTATTAAATCCTCTTAACTTTAATTGAACTAAATTATTTTAATGTCATCAGAAACTTTCTCATAAAATCTTGAATTTCAACTTTGAAATATTTTTTCTAGAGAAATAATCCAGAAGTAGAGACTATCTAAAGCTGTGCTTTATTGGCAAATATCTTAAGGTAAATAATTATTATGCTTAGGAGTATTTTATTATTCCTCATTTTCAAAAAAGTCAAAGGCAATAAGGGCTCGTTATTTTAGATGTCATTTAAAGTACACTCGTTGATCCAAAACAATTTTTAAAAATTTTTAAGATCTCATTTTTTCACAGTGACATTTGTTAATAGATTCTTTTCTTAATAATACACAATGTTGGAACATGAAACAGAGTAAACAGACAGGTCATTGTTTGAAATAATGTGCACTGTGTTTGAAGGACTGTGAATTTTTGTTTTGAATTGTTTTTATTACACAATTTTAGTTCTAGAATACAATATGTGTAATGTATTTTAAATTTGTGTTACCAAGGCACTAATTTTTGGATATAATATTAAAACTTTGCAATTATCTTTATGCAAGTTTTATGTTTTCACACACTGGATTTGGTAGAGTAGTTTTCTTTTACTTGATAGGGAAAATTTATAAGTTCTAAATAAATTTTAGAAATAATATACACATACATAGAAATCCAGGGTTTGAAAAATTATGTTCTGCCTTCCCTTTCCAGACCTGGTAATTTAAAGGACTGGTGTGGTATTTACTTATTTAGAAAAGACAAGATAGGCTAAATTATCAAAGTACCAATTTATGAGTCCCTTATGAATATTCTAGTTATGGAGGACAGAAGGGGTTTCAGAAGGGCTGAAATTAGGAGGCGGGAGGGCCTGTGGTATTCATCAGGCTAGAAAGTAGGAGGTACTAGATAAATCAACAAGCCAAACGTCAGCTGTCCCCAACCTTTTTAACACTGGGGACCAGTGTTCTGAAGACTGTTCTCCCCGTGGCATGATCAGGGAGGAGGGGCACTTGTTATGCAGCAGGTTGTTGGAGACTAGCTTTTGAGACTAGCAGGAGGGGTGAGGGAGCAAAGCCCCACCTGCTGTCAGAGCAGTGGTGACATTAGAACCTGATTGGAGGTGACAGGAGGTGGAGCTTCTCTCATCGCTCATTTTCTGCTTACTGCAGCCCTGTCCTTCCAAGTGCACCAGCCAGTACCTGGTCCAGGGCTTGGAGACCCCTGGCCTGGGCAGTCAGGAGGACAGAAATGGGGCTGTACGGCACATACAGATAAATGTGCTCTTTCCCCTCTAGCCTGATACAACTCGACTAGGTGGCACCACTGTTGAAATAGAGATCCTATGTGTCATCATTAGTTCGTGTTTCTTCATACTCCATCTGGTGACATACAGCGCATCTCAGGACCCGTTTCTTTCTCATCTGTCTGTCACCGCCCTCTTTGCTTTAGCGATGATTGCCTTGCTTGGATCTCTAACTATGTCCCTTATTTCATGTTTTTCCTCTTTAACACCATTCTCCAGAGGGAACCGGAGAGATCTTTATAGAGAGAAGTCAGGTTCGATCCCTCTCCATGTTCACACTTCCACTGAGTTGTAATGACATTTATAGAGAACATCTAGTTTCGTTACAAAATCCTCTGTGATTTGGTTCCTGAGTAATAATTCTGATCTTTTCTGAAATCACCCTTTACCCCTGCTTCTCCCTTGTCTCTTTGATTCTTAAACACGCGTGTTTAGTCTCGTACGTTGTTTAGGCCTATGGTGAAGTATTGCTTCTTCAGTGGCGCTTTTTATGAGTGTGCTTTCCAGAGCACTAGCTCTCAGTCTCTTAACCCCATTTCTTCTTTGTTTAATCTGCATTATATTTTTCATTGCATCTGACCATCTGATTCTGATTAGAATATCCATTCATTCAATACGGAGTGCACCTACTGTGTGCTAGTCATTGTTGTAGGCACCTGGGATTCAGCCGTGAACAAAAAGGGTAAGACAGAATCCTTAGTCTTTTGGAACTCACATTAGTAAGATAGAAAAAGAGACAGTACATACTATGCAGAGCATATGACTTATAGATCTCTTAGGTGGTGTATTAAAAGATGGCAAGTATGATAAGGGAGACTGGGAAGGTGGTGACAGCAGGCCTTATTGAACTGATTATTAATGTAGATTATTGATGTTTGGTTTATTTCACTTTTAGCTTCACCACCAGTCAGCAAAGTGAATAAGTACTGTGCTGCTTCTAACTGTCATTCCACTTGGGGGAAACAGAGTATCATCATGTCAAACATCACGATTGACCCCGATGTCAAGCCCGGTGAGTACGTCGTCAAGAGCCTCTTCGCAGAATTCGCTGTTCAAGCTGAAAAGAAAATTGAAGTTGTAATGGCTGAACCCTTGGTGAGTAGAGCTGACCTATGAATCTGAAATATTTTCTTGACTTCTGTGTTAACCATTTATAGTACAGATTTTCCCAAGGAAATAATGGAGCTTGAAAATAATATTAAGGGATAGATTGGTCATGAAGTGGTGATGCAGAAAGCTGAAACTACTTTAGAATCCACCTTGATAAATTACTACAAGTCACCAAGGAACAAAAATGAATTTGACCAGTATGAGTTTTGAAGCCAGGTGAAACGTAACAGAAAATAAGGAAAATCTCAAATATTTTGCACATTGTCACTAGGACTTTGGCCAAACTTGTAACAAACAAGCGACCATATTTTTATACTTGTGGTATACACAGCATACTTGGAGAATGTGAGGAATGTGTGAGTAGAGTCAGCAGTGAGGAGGAGGGGAGAGAAAACTGAAGGTGAGTCTGTAGGTCAGATTCTGAAAAGTGGCACACACTACCATGAAAGAGGTGGGTGGTGGATAGACAGTGAGAGGAGGAAAGGCTGAGGGCAGAAATGATTCAGGCATTGTTCATAGTTCAGGCTACAATGGATGGGACCTTGAGCAGGGCCACCAGCGTAGAAGTTGTCACTGAAGTAAGAGAAGTAACAGTGGACGTTGACAAATGACTAAATAGGAGTAGCATGCCGAGTGAGAGTTAGGGTCAAAGGTGCTTTGAAGCTCTGGGAAGGATGGGGTGCATTTACTTGTGCAGCGTACTCAGGAATGTTATTGGACTTGAAAAGGTGAATATGTAATTTTTCTTTTGTGTGTAATAAATTTGCCTTAATTGGTGGTGTAACCACGAGAAATTGCTTGCTAGTTGGAAATATTTGGCAACTTACAAGGGATGGTGACTGGGAATGTACACTTTGGCATCGTCTGTATTGGACCCAAAGCAGCAGGTGATGGTATCAAAGGAACTAGAGTATTGAAGAGAAATATAATTGCCAAACCACATGGAAGGGCAGGGTGTGAAGAGGAGTGGTCATTGGATTTGGAATTAAATAGCAATCTGATCATTAGAATAGTCTTAGTTTATTGATAACAGCCATATTTAGGAAACGGAGAATGTGGCTGGAAGTATAGATTGCCCTTTGGGGTTGAAAGTGTGGATATGTGATGTACAAAGCTGACGGTATAGGTTAAAACAGAATTTATGATAATTAAGAGAAAGACAGAGGATTAAACAAGTGGAACACATTTATTCCTTACATTACTGGAATAGGCGTAGGTATTTATTTCCAGCTTGAGGCTTGTTTGAGGCCAATGCCACTTACGTGGCTGAATGAAACGTTAGGCTTAGCTTTAGAACCCCAGTGCTTCCCGAGTCTGCCCTGCTCCCTCAGAGGGGAGGAGCAGAAGAGAGCATAGTGAGAAGGGGAGGGGGTGGGAAGAGGGGGGAACCAGTGCAGTGTTGGTGCTCTTACATGCTCTTAAGTTTCCTACTGAAGCAAGACTTAAAGTTGTTGGGTGCAAAGAAGTTGATTTCTTATTATTAAACAGAAGAAACTATTCTGAGGAAAACAGCTATAAAATAATGCATTCTGGGGTTGAATATGTAATAATAAGTCAAAATCATGGGTCTTATGTGTATTTCAAAACTATATACATTATTATATTTGATTTAAACCATTCTGTGATTGCTTTCTGCATGACCAATTAATAATTATTTTAGTACATACCCACATATTTTTACAGCATGTGCATGGTATAAAGTTGTTTTAGAAATAAGGATTATAAAAGCTTATAGATAGGAATTAATGAAGAGGAACTTTAATTATAAATGCACTTAATCTACAAAATACTAATTTTCTTTTTCAGTGGTCTCTGAATTAAATGACAAATTACTACTTTAATCTATTTAAAGAGCATATAGCAAGAAAAACATATTTAAATTTATTGTGGAAAATTTTAAGGATGTATAAAAGTGGAAATTTATAGTATAATAATAGATGTCCTGGACCCATCCCCCACTTCAGCTATTTCCACTTGCACAGCACATTTTTAAGATAATTTCTATTCAATAAAATACTTGATACCAGTACCACAAGGTACAGTCCTGTCAGTTCTCAAATATTACATGTTCCAAAGAAATTTTAATCTTGAAATGTTCAAGTCTTGAGAGTGAAAGTATTAAAAGAAAATGTTGATTAGATGACCTAATTAGACCGAGTGTGAAATCGTGATTTTAAAAAAAATCTTACTCTTCCTTTTCCAGTGCCCTTGTCAGTGTCTCGTTAAGCCTCAGGCTCTGTCATCTGACAGCATGGCATTGCAGGGCACCTGGCTAGTCATGAGAGGGCCCGTCACCTTCCCGTTTTCCTTTTGCTCTCTAGACATAGTCTACAGCACAGTATTGCCATCTTTCTGCTTTAAGTAGCTTGCTCACTTGTCATTACTCTGGAGTAAATTAAAGGTCTTGTTTGGTTATTCCAGGTACATTGCAGCCTTGCGGTTTGTGTAATAGCTTATGATTCTCCTAACTTGAGATATACCTTGGTCAAGTACTGCCTATATATTCTTTTATCTCTCTGTGTGTGTGTTTATTTTTTTTTTTCTCAGCCTAAAATGTTTTGAAAACTCTGCTCATTGTGCCAAACATCCAACACAGGGGCCCTGCTCCAAGCCAAATAAATCTTTGGTTTCATATACGAATGTGCGTATATTATACATATGTAATTACCAGGTAGTAGTTTGTATGTGCTATCTACCCACCTATCTGTCTGTCTGTCCACCCACACATAGAGAGAATATGACAGTCATATTATAGTCAATTGCTTAACTGTTTATCTCCTCGGGTAAGAATTTCTCAATGTTGGGAACTAGGTGTATTTTCTCTACATATGCTTCTGTCTGCAGCACCACCCAGGGTATGTGTTTTTAACCTGAATTTAGCCTTAGTAGCATTGCTGTAGCGTATGTCCCTTGTTCTTCTAATAAAACATAACATTCAAGGCAGAATTTTTTTTTTTTTTTTTGAGACAGGGCCTTGCTCTGTATTCTAGGCTGGTTCTGGGCTCACTGTGGCCCAAGCTGGCCTTGAATTCACACCAGTCCTCCTGCCTCAGCCTTCCAAGTGCTGGAATTATAGGTGTGTGCCACCATGCCCAGGTTATCAAACTCAGGGCCTTGTACTTGCTAGGCAAGCGCTTTTAATTTTTGCTGAGGTGTGCCTCTAACTCCTAGCCAGCACTTCTGAATAGTTCCTTAAGAATAGTTTGATGCTGCCTATATGTTTGTTTATCCATTTGACAGGTACTTTCAAAGGTATCTGCTGTGTAATTTAAGATGCGATTATGAATGTGTGGCTTGTAGAGCTGAGAATTCCTCTAGAGCATGTGTGCCTTGCCATCGTGCTTCGGAGAAGGGAACCCCTGCATATTCCTCTTGGCATACCAGGAAGCCCCTCAAATCCTCCTCCTGTTGACAAGTTTCATCCACTGTACTCCTGTGGACCAGTGTCATTTCTCCTTGGCTAGATCAGTGTTCTGCCAGCTTTATTTTTATGTATGCCCATGTCCAGGTAGATTGGAAATCCATAACATCAAGGTAATGATACATTTAACCTGGTACCGAGACTGTGTTTATACCTTCAGATACTTTTATTTTGAAATTTATTCTCCCTCTTCAAGGTAATAAACAGCCATCCCAAATGAGTTTTTGAGATCTCAAAAGAAGGTCTTTCGGGGTCCTAGTAAAGAAGCCAGTGTTTAGACAGGCACGGCAGCCCTCACCTGTATTCTTAGCACTCTGGGAGGCAAAAGGATCACCAAGTTTGGGACCAGCCTGGGCAACTTGGTAAGACTTTGTCTCAAAATAAAAAATTTGTTTAAAAAGTGAATGTGGGGAGGCTGGGGATATAGCTCAGCGTGAAGGCCCTGGTTTAACGCCCCCCACCCCCTTTGACAAAAAACCCCCCACAGCAGCCAGGGCTTGTCAAGTACAAAGGATCCCAGTGTGGCCGTGGTCATTCTGGATAGTAGGGTACAGAAAAGCTTGAAGCACAAGTGTGTGTGGCCTTTTGCCAAAAGGACAAAGTCTGCCATTAAAATGAGAAAATAGACTTTTTTTTTCCATTTCTGTACTAGAAACTGTAACAAAAGATTGAGGAAGCCAAAAGAGGGGAAGATGGGCTAAGCTTGATTTTTGGCCACAATTCCACTTTTATTTTAGAAGGAATGTTCAGAGAGGCAAGTGACCGCAGTGGAAGCTTCCAAGTCTTGCAGTGCAGCACTCAAGGGTTCTTTCTTCCTAAAAGGAGACGGAGTAGTCTTGGGCACTGATCAGCGCATAGCCAAACGCAGTCTCGTAGATGGCCTGTGGCTACAAAAGCCGATAGATGAGGGCTTTGCAGTCACCTGCTGATTTATGAAATCCTAGGTGTTTTTTAAGTCCAAGATTTAAAAATTAACAATCTTTCTTTTTTAGGATATTAAATATATATGTATTTTCCCCATTTTATTGATACATATTAGTGCAAAATTTAAGGTTTACAATGAAGTTGAGATATATATGTATTTTTATTTTTTCCCACATTTTATTGATATGTATACATGCAAAATTCAAGGTTTACAATGGAGTTGAGCATTTTGTGCACATACGTATCTTGTCAAGGTAACAAGGGCTTTCCCACTCTTCTTTCGTCCCTCCCCCAATCCACCCCACCCTCCCTCCTCCCCCACCCTACTCCCCTCTTCCACTTTGTCTTTCTTTTTAAGGTCCATAGGAGTTGTGATCTGGGTCTCATATCAGAGAGACCATTCGATGTTTCACCTTCTGCTTCTGACTTACTTCACTAAGCATGATGTTCTCTAGTTTCTTCCATTTGCCTGCAAAAGCCTCCACACTATTGGACTTTATTGATGCATAGTATTCCATTGTGTATAAATGCCACACTTTGTATATCCACTGGTCTGTTGATGGGTATTTTGGTGCCTTCCATATTTTTGCTATATATATATATATATGTTATATATATAATAATATAACATATATATAATATAACATTATATATGTATATATATATAGAGAGAGAGATTCTTCTTTATGAATGATTTGTTCCAAACTAAGTTTTAAGAATAGGGCACTAACCAGCTGACTGGAAACCTAGGGTACATGGAAGAGCCTTTTTGTCTGTGGTCTTTTGCATGTAATCATCTGGACATCAATGTTAATTTTTTTTCTGGCAGCTGGTCAGGGTCCTGGGAAGGATTGTGCAGTACCCTGAGGGTAGGCATTTTGCCTGTGGCCATTATTATAATGGAGAGCTAGATCCAAGAGATGATGGGGCCCTGGATATTTGGATTATGTTTTCACTTAAGCTTGCGTCTCAGTCTCATCTTCCGCTGTAGCACCCCCTGAGAGCCTAGTCAGCAGCTCTGTCAGCAGCTCTTTGCTTTGCCCTTTCCTAAGATGGCGGTTCCTCTGTGGGCAAGGTGGAGGTACTGTCACCCTGCTGGTAAGCAGTTGAGTAAAGGGAACAAACAGGAGATCTTAAACAATCTTTCTAAAACTATTTTTCACCAGCTCTGTGATTTTTTTTTTTCTTACCCTCATTTTGCCTTTTCAGAGCCCGCATTTTCCAGTTCTTGAGCTTTCTGGGGTTTGTAAGCCTCAGCTGGGTTATCTGTCTTCTCTGTGAGGAGCAAGATTATCTCCCCTGTGGTTGTGTTCAAGTGGCAGTTTTTTCCAGTCATCTCTGTGGTCATCTACTTCCTAATTCTCATTCCATCTTTCTGTTCTGAGTCTGCCTAGTGGACCATATGTTTTCTTTGCTCTCTCATTGGGCTGTATCTCCGGTATCTAGAACACTACCTGGCATACTGTGCACTCAGCAAAAGATTTGGGTGAATGAGTGATGACTGAATGCATAGACAAACCTCTGACTTTCCCTCTTGCCTACTTGATTTTTTTTATTGAATTTATTTCAAAAATACTTAATATAAATTGATTACACGTGAATAAGGCATTTGCAGTGAAGTTGTTAAATAGATCTTTTTATATCTATTTAAGGTGACAATAGAACTAGTATGTAGTATTTGTTTTCTTGTTTTATTTCTTGTAAATTATTTCTTTTCAAGTCTAAGTATTACTACTAAAGATTTTGGAATATGTGCAGGGATATAATGTGATATTTTGGGGGCTGGAATCTACAACTGTAGCAAAGAGTTTATTTATGTTTCATATATACCTTACTTAACCAAAACAGAATCTGATCCAGTACTTTTAATAATGTTGTGCATGAACCGGAGTTTCATGATGTGAAATTTTCCATTTGAAGCATTATATTGGTGCTGAAAATTTTGGATCTTGGAGCATTTTAGATTTGAATTTTTGGATTAGGAGTGCTGAGTCTATACTGTGCTAAGGCAAGATAGAAAAATGATAAGTTAAAATTATTTTTCATTTTCTATGAACTATTTAATGTAAAAAATTATTTAGTATGAAACGTTCTTAGGAACAAATACTAAATGTAGTCCTGAATTTTATAGTCCAGATTTTTTTATTGTAATGATGTTTCTGCAGTATCTTTTAAATCACTAAGTTCTGCCTCATCCCTGAAATACGTGCTTTTCTTTGTCCACAAGTGTCTCCACCCACCTGACGTTGAGCTCCCTGCCTCACCTGGTGTTCACTGGTTCATTGCTTGAAGGCCATGGCTTGACTGAAACTGTCACGAGCAGGGTCTTCTCTTCATCTTGACTTTCTTCTACTTCTGTATTTCTTCTTCCGGTCCAAGAGTTTTCTTTTTCGTTTTTGCTTTCTTGCTCAGAGGCTCATGGGTTCTCCAAACATGTTTTTAGGACAGACATAACTTAAAGGTTTACTTTCCCCGTGTTTGTAACACTTAGATTTAACAAAGCAGTTTTGCTTTAGGATGAAGGCTGCTCTTCAGCATCAGTAGAAATGTTTACCTTTATCACTGTACCAAATAACTGTTTTCTGTTGCTTTGGTGCAATTTTGGGCAGTCTTAACCCCAGAATAGTAAAAATGCAACCCCTTTGCTCTTCCTAGTATCTTTCTTTCATTATAGTAACCCCATTATCAGTCACTGCTTGTGAGGGAGTGGGGCAAATTGGAAACATACTATGTTCTTGCTGGGAGCCAGGTACCACTCACTTCTTCAAGGAGGGCCGGCCTGGAGAGCAGAAGAGCTGGGCCCTCTGCTCAGCTGGGCTCCTCCCTGCCCCTAGCCTTCCCTCTTAAGCCCAGATCTTTGGAGGCAGGCCCAAAGGCAGGCGTGCTTTTCTCCTGTTCCAGAGTCAGAGTGGCTTAGTAAGATAAGTGCTCTCATCTCACTTTTACCACCTCTGCCATTGCCTTTGTCCTCTTGGTTTTAGCCTCTGTAAAAACTATTTTGCTATTCTTGTGAAGGAATTTAGGAGAAGAATTCTCTTAGCTATGTGTGTGTTCACCCTGCCATCTTTAATGGCAAATTATTGAGATAGTTTAGTGTCATTCTTAAGTATGTTTTTCTTTTTTTTTCAGTAAATTCTACTTTTCTCAGAAGCTATATGTTATTGTTGGTGTCTGTGTACATACATAAGCTGTAAATTCAAATTAGGATATAAAGGATTATGAGCCTTAGACTTATTTGTCTATTATTATAACTATAATAACCATTATAAAAAGTAAAAATAGTTCTAATGGATATTTAATAAAAGTAACTTCTATTATAGATTAATGTCAAAAGTTTTTAATCAACTATTTATGTTTACTACTTGTAAATAGTCTGCGGCATTTGTAATTTTTTTATAAAGCATTAATGAAAGGGAGGAATTATATAGGTATATATTTGTTTCTGTACCTAGGTGTTGTAGTCAGATAAGTTGGAGATTATTCTGCATCAGCTCATATAAATTTGTCTGATTTTTTCAGCCTGTTGAAAAAATAAATAAATCAATAAATAAAAGCACCCTAAGTCTATTTTTTTACAATGTACTTTTATCAGTTTCTGTTCATAGCTCGGAGCTTCTGTAAATGTGATACTGCAAAATAAAAAAGCTACTTTAATCACTCTTATACATATGTCTTGGCATTCATGTGTATGTGACTGCAGATAGTAACTTACCTTCCTTTTAATTGTTTGTGACAATGGGTTGCATAGACTGTTAATATATTTTAATGGATTATCTTTTTAAAATGCCTACATGTTGAAAGATGGTACACACATCCTCTTTGGTGATCTTAGTTACCCGAGGTCAACTATGATCCATAAGCATTGAACAATCTGTAAGTTTTACAGACCAGTTGTAGTGATGTGTGGTTGTTAATCTCTCTCCGTGCCTGATGTGTAAGTCAAGCCTTTGTCATCACTGTGTGTGGATGTCTAGGAAAAGCACAGTGTGTTTCAGGTTTGGTGCTCTTCACCTGTGTCCCACAAATAAGAGGGGGACACTGCGTATGAATGTGAACAATAATCACACATCTACACCATAACGAATGGAGGGGTTAATGTAAAGTCCTTGATTAGAAATTTATTTTTAATGTTATTTTTTCATTTTTGTGTTGATACTGTTTGCATCCTTTTATATTCAATTTTTTTGAGTTTTTATTGTGGGAAATGCAGCTCACTGCCACTTCCTGCTTCAGGAAAAACTGTGTGGTTGTTCATATCCTAGAAATCTTTGAGACAGTGCGGGTTTGTTGAGAAATAAAAATGGTTAAATAGAAGGCATTGCGAAAGTTACCGGAAGTATTATTCTCTTTTATTCTTCTCTGCCCATTAAAAATCTTTGGACTCAAAACTATTTACTGTGCAGAGGGGTAAGATAAGTTGGGAGGGAACTACTTTTACACCCCCCAGTCTCCTTAGTGCACATTAGGATAGTAAAGTTCCTTTACAAACTCCTCATTTTTCAGACAGTTTTGGAAACTAAACTAGTCTAAACTTAGTTTTAGACTTAAAAAGGAAATAATTCACTGTTTAGTTAAATATTAGAGCAAATACATTGAACATGTATGTTAATGCGTAGAATCACATTGTGTTGGATGTGAATGGGGTCAAGTGGTTTTACAGATAAAAGTCTTGTTCTGCAGGTAACTACTGAAGCATGCGTATGCCCCGAGGACCCACAGTCTCAGGACCAAATGCACACCTCTCCTGCTATGAAATTAAGGTTTCATATCCCAGGTGTCTTCCTGACCCCATTTAAGTCATTAGAAACATGATCCTCTGGCAGATTGAGAATCTTTATAATTCTATAGTTAATATGTTTATGATTTTCTTTGGTTAAAAGATTAGTCGTAAATGAGAGCAGGGTCCAAGCTTGGTGGTGGAGGTCTGTAATCCCAGCATTAATATTACATGTTTGAGGCTAGGCCGGGCCACTTAGTAAGACTGTCTCAAAGTAGTAAAAAGGGATGTGGATGGAGCTTAGTGATGGAGCACCTGTCCATAATGTGTGAAGCCCAGGGTCAACTCCCTAGTACCACAGTGAGAGGAAAAGAAAGAACAGAGAGGAGAAAATTCAAACTCTATTACATAGAGAAAATTCACAGATACAATCTGTGTATTTGTGAACTTTATTGACCCTCAGCTTACTGAGTGGTGCCTGTTCTCTTAAGTAAGGACAGCTCTTTCTCAGGTCTAAATGCTAATATTGTCTGGAAATTTCCTCATAGGTGCACCAGAAAATAAGACTGTACCAGTTTTCTGGATATCCCATCAGGTCAACTTGACCAAAAAACAAAACAAAAAAACCCAGAAAACGTATCATCTAGATAAGCTTTTATACTGTATTCTTTTTATTTTGTTTTTTAAATTTTTTATTTTTTATTTAATTTTTTGCTCTGTAGCCCAGGCTGGTCCTGAACTTTTACTAGTATATCCACGCTGGCCTTAGACTCAAGACTATCTGCTTACCTTAGCCTCCCGAGTGCTAAGATTAGAGGCCTGCACCACCACACCCAACTTTATGTGGTTCTGGGGAATGTAACTCAAGGTCTTGTGCTTACAAGGCGATCGCTTTAGCCACTGTACCATTCCTCCGGCCTCTTGATTTTGTTTTTTGAGACATGGTCTTGCTCTATATTCCAGGCTGACCCTGTACTCACTATGGAGCCCAGGCTGGCCTTGAACTCAAGGCAATCCTCTTGTCTCAGCCTCCCGAGTGCTGGGATTACTGGTGTGCACCACCACACCCTGCTTATGTGTGCTGGGGAATTGAACTCAGGGCCTTGAACTTGTTGGGCAAGCACTCTCACCATTGTGCTATTCCTCTAGCTCCCTTTATACTGTACTCTTTTAAAGCACACAATTAATATTTTTTTTCCTTTACAATTTTTTTCTCAGTTTTTAATTATATATTGGTATGATTATTCGGACCTTTAGACCTTGCTGGTGATTAAACCAGGGCCTTACACTCAGGAAGTGCCCTACCACTGAGCTATACCACCTTCTTTTTTATCTTAAGTTCAATAAAAATGGAGAGTCTGGTTTTGCTTAACTTTATATCCCCAACATTTAAAAGTGTGTAGTTCTTTAAAACCTTGGGATAAAATATGACTATCATCTACAGTGCAAAAATGAAGCAAGATAAAATGAGGGAAAATCACATTCTTCTTGTATTTTGATATGTACAATCTGCAAAATATGGATATAACTGCCATAGGACTTTCTTCTTCCTGGGAGGCATGTATCATAGCATTTTTATTAATTAGTTGGTTAGCATACTTCTATAA
Source organism: Ctenodactylus gundi (assembly GCA_004027205.1). Classification (NCBI taxonomy): domain Eukaryota; kingdom Metazoa; phylum Chordata; class Mammalia; order Rodentia; family Ctenodactylidae; genus Ctenodactylus; species Ctenodactylus gundi. The sequence continues at coordinate 127,060 of PVKB01004225.1, read as the reverse complement.
CATGCTTTTCCCTTGTTCTTTAGCTTGTGAGCTTTTAAAAATGCATTGATTGATTGATTAATTTAGAGACACGGTGTCACCGTGTAGTCCAGTCTGGTCCAGAGTTTGCTCTGTAACCCAGGCTGGCCTTGAGCTCCTGGCAATCCTTCTGCCTCAGCCTTCTGAGTGCTGGAATTATAGGTATGTACCCAGCTTATGTGCTGCTGGGGAATCAAACTCAGGGCCTTGAGCTTGTGAGGCAGACATTTAGCCACTAAGGTATTCCTCCAACCCTAAAAATTAAAACTACCACAGAGGTAAAGCTTTTGTTGATGTCTAATTTCAGGGTATTTACATACCAATAACATAATTTTAAGTACATCAAATGAATATTATTTGAAAACATATATAGCAGAAGTAGGCATAGACACTTTAACAAATTTCATTCAGCCTTTGGCAGATTAATTAGAGAATCACCAAATTAGAAAATGACAAATCACCAAATTCAAGAAAGCAAAAGTGAGAATTAATTTTTAAAACTTAATGGAGAAAAACAGAACAATCCTTGTTAAATAAATTTAAGGTAAGTTTTAGAGAAATCTTGTACAATTGGGGGCTGGAGGAATGGTACAGCGGTGAAGCGCCTGCCTTGCGAGGACAAGGCTCTGAGTTTGATTGCTTAACACCACATAAAAAGCCGGGTGTGGTAGTACACATGCTGCAATCCCAGCATTTGGAAGGCTGAGGCAAGAGCATTACCGTGAGTCCAAGGCCAGCCTGGACTATGTAGTGAGTTCAGGACTAGCCTGGGCTACAGAGAGAGACCCTTTCTCAAAAAAAAGTACACTTAAAATACATAATATTACATTAGAAATGACTCAAGAGGCTGGGGATGTAGCTCAGCAATATACAGCTTTAGTCTAACATATGTGAGGGCCCTGAGTTCAGTCTGCAGATCCCCAGGGGAGGGGCACAGAACTGACTGAAGGGCAGGCACAGGGCCTAGGATGGGCGTTGTGTATTTACTGTTCAAGATTTCAGAAAATTGCATGTCATCTAGAGATCCTGTGTATAATGGTTAGCAATTGCCTTACCTGTTGTGCTGCCAGTAATCCAACTAGGAAATTATGAAATAAGGATAGCTAGTCAGCGGGTGTTTGTCTAAATAAAGTAAAAGTGATGGGAGATTTTGAGGAGCTGTTTTCTAAATCAATATTCCAGGTATCCCCCTGTTAGCTTTTCATAATTTTCCAGCCACAGCCAATCCTACTATTTCTTAAACTAGGAAAGTGCATAAAGAAAAATGGAAAGCTCCCTCCCACCCCAATCTCTTTTTCTCAGATGAAGCTAGCATATTGTGGATGCCAGTGTTTAATAGTCATTGTCTTCTTTTATGCTTTTCCTGTTATTACTTATTTTGAGAATGTCTGTCACTATATAGTCTAGGATGACCTTGAACTGACTATATATCCCAGGATGGCTTAGAACATACCAGTAACTCTTCTGCTTCAGCATCTCAAGTTCTGGGATTACAGGTTTGCACCACCAAGCTTAGCTGTTAGTTTCTTCTTTCAGATAAAAATTTGAAAGATGGAGAGAGCTCAAATCTTCAGCCTAAAAGACCATTTGCCTAGCAGTGGTCAGACCCACTGCCAACCAGAAATCATCTGAATGCATGAACCATATTTATAAGCTTTGGTTGCTGCTCAGAAAACACTCGTTGAATGAAGGAAAGAAGGAACAAACACATGGTGCTTACCCAGTCAAATCTAAACAGAACCTATATTGTACTTTAAGCTTGTAATCTAAGGACTGTTGTATTTGAACTTCAGAAAGAGATCTTGTGCTGCGGCTACTGTCTATAGCATGTGGCTCTGAGGGGCCTGGCTCAGCAGCCACCCTGCCCTGAAGAGTTAAGTTCTAGTCTTGTGACCTAGGCAGAGGCTTACCTTTCTTAAAACAATTATAAATGACACAAAAGCATAGCCGTTTCATACATCCAAACTGTTAATGGGAAATGTGTAATACTTGTACCTTTTCTGTTGTAGGAGAAGCTGTTGTCCAGATCTCTTCAGAGGGGTGAAGACCTCCAGTTCGACCAGGTGCATCAATTATGGGGGGAAATTTTCTGTGCTACTAGTTTACCCCAAATATGTTTAATATTAAGAAATATCTTTAGTTTGTTCCAGAATTGTAGGGTTTCTTTGTTTATTAACAAGTAGTAGAATAAGCTGGGTACTTTATTGATTTCAGTTTACTTAGTTTTTTTAAAAAAACTTTTTACTTTTTATTGCTAATTTCTAAAAATGCTGTTAGAAATTTTTCTTAGTACATTTCCAATTACATAAGGCAATATTTTCTTATGCACGAATTTCTACAATTTTTATGTAATATCTTGCATTTTAGGATATAGTGTGTCCTCTTGGGGTTCTCAGGACCTGTATGTGGAATATCAATGTAGGAAAACTCATGTGACATGGCTCTAATGTTAATTCTTCCTGTTGCTTAGATTAAATGTTGGCTCAGGTGCTGATTTAACCTGATTATTTTATTACATGTTGAATTACTTAAAGTAATCAGTAACTTAGTTTTCTATTGCTGTCTAGTATTCCTGATAAACTTCAAAATAATATATTTGAGAAACAGAACTTAATATTCATGTCAGGCTCATTTGCTAGATAAAGAACACTGGTTAGGATGAGTTGGTGGAGACTCACCAAAATACCATGTTCCTGGGTCTCCACTCCTGTTCTGCTGGCTCAGAATCACCAGGTGTGCCGAGTCGCTAATGCAGCCACCATCTGTGTGCTAGCTCTGGGATGCATACTCTCAGTGTGTAGCCACTGATTGCAGGAGAAACCATAGGGAGGAAGCAACAAACCTTGCACGTCTGCAAAAGATACTCTGTTCACACTTTGAGTACACTTCACTAATCAGGATATAATCAGGATTTGAAATTGAATGAAACATGAAGGAAAATTTTCATTTGTTTCCTGATTTGAGTAATAAAAGCTGTGAATGATCATACCACATAGCTTGTTTTTTTCTAGCAGCAAAAAGTTATGTGTGAAGTAAATTGTTTCAGTTATATTTACAGTAGCAGATGGTGTTTCATTGTTCCTTTAGATATTCAAAGGGATTTCCTTTGAATGATACTGATCATAGTAAAACATTTGTAAAGAAAACATGGATAAATGCAATTAAAATCACATTTTTACTCTGTTCTGGTTTATTAGAAGCTATTTACTTGTTCAGTCTAAGTAATTTATAATAAAAACTGATTAGAGGAGGACATAAGTAATGAAAAAGAGGACAGCCTACAGAGTAAATTAAAATATTTCATTCTTACGTGGTTTCCTGGATGAGGTACTTTGAAATCACATGCACAGTATGTGCATGTATGAAACATCAGGAAAATAAAATGCTTTTTTTAGAGATTTTCATTTTTCTTCATAAATAGGCTTTTTTTGATCTTGAACTATTGAATATTCCTCCGGTGTGCTTTTTTTCCAAATAAGTCAGTAGATTTCAATAGAAGGAAGTGTGTTTGTATGCTGATTTTAAAATACTGATTTTGTGGGCAATGCATTGATTCTGATTCCAGAATTTTCGTGAAGAAAGAAAACTTGTGGCCAAGTTGAAGAAGGACCACATTAGGGATTGCTAATAGTGGCAAATTTGGGTTCTTTGGGGTTATTCATGAAATGAATTTGTGATGTTCACCAGAATTTTGGTAGTCTTAAAGAAGTCCACTTATATATTCCAAGCTTTAAAAGCTTGTTTTCAACATGTTTCTGACATGTGAATTTGTGGATACCAGAATAATTGAAATTCCTGTGTCATAGTAATACATGGTAAATTGAAGCCCTTTCTACAGTTCTAACATATCATAGAGTTCCTCGTTTCTCTATGTCTTCGTGCATGTCGGCAGCAACATTTCAAGACCTTTTGTTCACATAAGGTAGAGGAGTTGGCAGAGGTAGGAAGCAGACAGGGCTTACTTGCGTGTCCCTAACATATCCCTTATCTGTTTCTGTATATATTGTCAGGGGTGTCCTATCTTTACATGTTTGAGTGGCATTTGGAAGTAGGAGAAATGTTGAAAGCCATCTCGCTAAACTGAGTGAAACTGGATGGACTTCAATAGTGGGTGCAACTTAGCCAGCTTTGTTTTATTCCTTAGCCAAGCCCCTAGCTCCTAGTTTAATTTTAAGACATTTATTAAGTTGAGGTACTAAGTGTATTCATTTCCAAATGAGTGCCGAGAGAATCAGGTGTGTGGCTTATTTCTGCTTGCATCTTTTATTGCAGTTGATAAGCTCTATGAGCTCAGTAGCAGAGCACTGTCTCCCTTCTTTACTTCGCACCTTGTTTGACTGGTACAGACGCCAGAATGGGACTGAAGATGAATCTTACGAGTACAGGCCTCGGTCTAGCACAAAATTGAAGGGGTAAGTGGCTTGGTTTCTTCTTACTGTTTTACCTGGAGTCAAGGCGCCTTAGAGATGAGAGTGATAGTATTATCAACTGAAGATTGTGTTGTTCAGTTTCTAAGCAGAGTCTACATTATTTTTTTTTCTTCAATGAAAGTGAAAGTAAGAGAGCCAGAGAGTTCTAACTGCACATCAAAGGAACCCATCAGTTAGCCCAGGTGCAGTCCCACAGTGCCTATCACTGGGACAAATTACGCGAAACTGAACTCAGGAGTTCATTGAGGAGCGTTGGCAGTCATAGGAGTTCCATAAGAAGGAGGGAGAATCATCTGCCCGGCATTATGATCCCTGAGACACGCTGGGGTCACTCATTGTGACACCAGATCCTGTGTCACTCTTCGGTGCTCAGATTCTGAATTTTTTTTTCTGCTTTACATTTCTCAGGGAGATTTTGGAATATATATATAATATCGACTGTATGCAGGCAGTCATCCATGATTTGTTATTGGACTTTGGTATAGACAATTGAATTTTCAACTTAGTACTGTATTTTCATTTTAGAAAAATTATTTTGTTTCAGTTCTTATTGAAAACATTAACAATCAAGTATGAACCAATGCTGAGTTTTCTAAATAAAATTTAAAGTAATTTTCTTAGTCTTTCTAGAAAAATTAGGTTTGATTTCTGACAGTTGTAATAATGAAGTATATATCTGAAGCTCCAAAATAGAAGAAAAGAACATATACATATATTTAAGTTATCTTAAAAAACAAGTCTCTACCACTCACAGTTGCTAAGAGCGCTTTCATAGCAGGAACAGTGAGCAATGTGAACAACTGACCAGTGGCCACGTTGGAACTCAGTCTCAGTGTGTACTAATATGGGCTTCCTGTTTCAGAGATGAACAGCAGCGTGAAAGAGACTACCTTCTGGAAAGGCGGGACCTAGCAGTAGATTTCATTTTTTGTTTAGTTTTAGTTGAAGTTCTAAAGCAGGTAAGCTCTTTTGTATCTCTCAAGTCTGTATTTCTTATGCTTGGCTTGCTGTGCCTACACATTTCAGTTTCTGTATTTAGAATGTTCTGTCTGCAATTCTGGCCCACATCACTAAATCGCTGTGACTTAATTATGCGTCTTTTGGTGCCTGTGGGTTGCTGTCTTGTGCCTGTCTGTTCTTCCTATTCTTTTTACTCTCTATGCCATCCAAGGTATGAACTCTTTTTACTAGCAAAATGGAGTTGAATAGTAATTATGTGAAATACGGGCTTTTAGCTGTAAATACAGTCAGCCTGTCCTGCTACTGTGATCCCATTTTACTTTCTCTTAATTTCTCTTCCTAAACCATCAAGTCTGCATTCCAGTGTGTAGTAACTGCAGTGCTAGGTGAGGAGCGGGAGTCAGGTGTGAACTGTTTTGATTCAAATGAAAATACCTCAGAGATGAAATGATTTGTGTTTATTCATTCCATGAACATGAGAAGGCCTGCTGTAACGTGTAGTTTTAGGCCCTACACTCACGCCCTTATTCAGAATCGGGATAGAGACAGTTTTGACCCAGTGCAAGTGAGGGCGCGGCTCCAGGGGAGAGTGCGTGTGAGTGCCCTGAGGTCGGACCGCAGCCCTGCTCCCCACTCCTGCAAGAAGGACACATAAATGTGTGATGTTAGATGTCATCTTAAATATTTTTACTATTCAGAATCAAAACAACTTCATATATGAATAACTAAACAGATTTTGAAAGGAGTGTTGTGGACATTGTTTTAGGACTCAGTCTTCAGCAAAGATAAAAGGATGATACATACATCTCAGCCATGATCATTGTATGGTTGTGACAAAAGTTAGGTTTTTAAGTTTCCTATTTTGCATATGACATGTTTCAATGGGGACTTTTGTTTTTGTTATGTACTATTGGATATGTGACAATAAGTAGCAAATGTAAAATATACAAGCTAATTGATATCCTGTGTTTTGACATAGTTAATAGAATATTTGAATTATATAATCATTTGTAGTTTGCATTTGTTTTTACAACGTGTGGGAAAAGACAGCTATTTGATACTCTGAACGCTGAAAATAAAATTAAATATATAAAGAAGGTAAATGAATTACTCAAAGGTTAAAATTACCGTATGTATTCCCTAAAGATTTTTTAGTCAATATAATCTTCCTCAGAGGAGATTATATTGACAATCCAGTTTTTGGTTTTCTTGTTTTTTTTTTTTTTCTTTTGAGGCAGAATCTCGCTCTGTAGCCCTGGCTGGTCCTAAGCTCACTGGACTCTAGCCCTGGACTCTTGGCAGTCATCCTGCCTCAGCCTCCTGAGTACTGGGATTATAGGTATACGCCACCATACCTGGCTTTATGTGGTGCTAGGGAGTCGAACTCAGGGCTTTGCACTTGGTAGGCCAGCACTTTAACCATTGTGCTGTTCCTCCAGCTCCCAGATTTCATATTTGTGACTCGCAGCTGAAATGCAAAGACACCAAGGCTTACATAACTGGTACAGGAGGGGCTGGGGACCAGGAGTGTCCAAGACCAAGAAAGGACTTGACCGCTGCTCCTTGCTTGAGCCCTAGCATCTCTTATCTCTTATGTACACATAGGTCATTTGTATGTTCTTGATAGCAACTATTTGCGTCTCTTTGCTTAGGAAGATAGTAGAGAATTTCTTTTTCCAACCTGAGAATTTGCAGATTCCCTACCTAGACAGAAGGCTCCTCGGTGGTCTAACTTTACGATGCCTTTTCTCTTTTATTACATTTGGCTGGTTGGTTGGTTGTGACACAATCTCCTCTGTAGTTCAGACTGACTAGGCTCAAACACACAGCAGTCCTCCTGTTTCAGGCTTCCAAGAGCTGGGATTACAGGTATGCACCATGACAGCCTGCTGTTCTCTCCTTTTTTTGCAGAGACACTGTCCTAGCAGGCAGGCAGCCCCCTCTCTTAGCGCAGTCAGATGTGCCCTGGCTCCAGAGCTTCATTTCACAGCCACCCTTGCAGTTGTTTCCCTCTGTCTCCTCCTTCCTGTCATTTCCCTCTGTCCCTCCCATAGTCACAGCCATGGTCTTCCGCTTCCTCCTTCTCCTGGTCTTCCTCCTCACCTCCTCCTCCTCTTCTTTCTCATTTCCTTCTCCTCCTGCTCCACAATTCAGATAGCTTATTTTGGTAGGAGAAAACATCAGGATCCACAAACCTAAGAATGCTCTTTTCAGTAGGCTTATTTTCCGGGTTCACCACACATGGTCAACCATGGCTCATGATTTCCGAGCACTTGTGTGAATCAAAGCATCCGTGGCCCTGCAGCTAGTGTTCGTCTGTGGTTTTGTCACAGTGTTGTTTCAGCTGGTACACCCTTTCTCCCTTGCCTTTCCCCCTCTTTGTCATTGCCCTCCCAACTTCGATTCAAATGCACACCAATAAAGGCTATATCCCAAAGAACATAGATGCACTTTGTGTGATGCCCTACTGTCCTCCAGGAAAATACAGGTCTTTCTTAGCTTCTCCAAAACCAATAAAAACTGTAGAAGATAGTAGTTTTCTGAACTATCATGACAAACTAACCCAATTTTCTTCTGTCAAAATGACCTAGGGTTTAATAGATCCAGAGAATAATTCATGTAATAAATCTTGAGTTTAATAGGACCTTTGCTTTTGTCCTGCATGGTCTACCTACATTAAAATATGGTGGTGTTTTTTTTTTTTTTTTTTTTGGATGAGATGAGATGGTGAGTCTCCAGGGTATATTGATACAATGGTGTTTCAGTAAGTTAAGTTACTTAATTATAAGTTAGTTCTTGACCTTATCTAGCTATTTATTCCTTGGATAACTTGTTATACCTGCAGTCATATCTGCAGGTGGAGCTTGCCTCACCTTACACAAAGGCCTCTGTCTCCTTTGTGACAGTTGACTCAGATATTAATCTCAGCTCTTCCTTGCTTGCTGTGGACACTGGCTAAGTTATTACCCACCAGTTCTTTCCTGCTCTATACAAAATGGTTGTGGTGTCATTTTTGTAGAATCACGAGAATTAAATATAATAATGCCTAGTATGTGGAAAATGCCCTGTAACTGGTACCTGTCACTTTAGCTTCAGAGATGAAGACATATTCTCAGTTGTGGTGACTTTGATAGTTATAGGGTTCTTTTCTGCCCAGCTTTTCTCCCTTTAATAATATAAAGGAATTCTTATTAATAAAATGAGCAATAATGAAATCAGGTGAAAATGGCCAGTATCTTTTAAAATTAAATTTTTAACCATAAAAACTTTGACAAACATTGGTTAATTTAAGTACAGTGAAATTAGGGGCTAGCAGCTTGTTGGTAGAATGCTTACTTAGCATACTTGTGGCCCTGGATTTAGTCTCTACTACCAAAAGCAAGTGAATAAATAAGTGAAATAGTGGTAGAAAATTAATTCAAGATGATGGAAAACTTTTTTCTCTCAAAAAAGTCAGGAGAATAATTTCAGGGCAATAGCGGATTACAAATTATATTGTGTTGGTACCAGTGGCATTAGAATATTTGATAAATGTATACACATTTAAAGCAATATGGCATTTAGAAAGTTTGAGTAATTTTCTTTTTATTTAAATTTTGCCAAGACTCTTTTTGCTGTTTCTTTAGTGGTGGAGGTTACTGGGGATCAAACCCGGGGCCTCTACACTGAGCTCTGTAGTCAGCCCATCTTTATTTTTGAATTTTTTTTCTTTTTTCTTTTTTTTTTTTTTTGAGAAAAGTTCTCACTAAGTCGCTGAGTTGTCTAGGCTGGCCTCTAACTTGTGATTCTCCTGCCTCAGGGTCTCAGAATGCTAGGATTACAGGCCTGCACCGCTGGGCCTGGCCACTAGTCATTTATTCTTTAAAGCAAATTAGAAGGTAGGAATTGTAGCTCCTGAGCCACTTGAAGGTCTTGACCTACTTTAACCAATCTAATTGTGACACATCAGAAAGTAGTAATGTCATCTCTGTCTGTAGATCAACATTAGTATTTTAGATGTCTGTAAGTACCCCTGAAGGTCCATGACGAGGACAGGTGGATGATTTCACGTTCTGCTGAAGTATAAACTTATTTGCTGTTTGTTGCATTGAGACCAGGCCATTTAGCTAATAAATGAGCCTTGGTGACCCCTAGCATCCCCCCAGTCCCCTCTTTTTGATATAGGGCCTCACTCTGTAGCCCAGGCTTGTCTGAACTCACTTTGTAGCCCAAACTAGCATTGCACTCATGGCAATCCTCCTGCCTCAGCTTCCTGAGTGCTGGGATTACAGTCATGTGCCACTACGCTCAACTTTATATGGCGCTGGGGAATCAAATCCAAGGCCTTGTGCTTGCTAGCCAAGCACTTTAACCCCCTAGCATTCTTATCTTAGCCTGATTTTGTTGTCTTTACTTTCATGAAGTGGTAAATTTTAGGAGGTGGTAGCAAGAATCTGCCTTGGAAAAAAAACCTTGAGTATTCTCTGTTGTAAAATGAGAGCTCCTTGTGAAGCTACACGTCACAAGATGTGAAGAATTCTTGATGCTAAAGGTGGGGAATATTACTCTTTAAAAGTAGAACTTTCTGTTCTAAACTAGAATGAATTCTTTCCCTTCTTTTGGAAGTTGAGTTGAGATGGGGACTGAAAGAATATCTTATGATACTTTTTTCTTTAAGTAAAATTCTTAGAGGTTACACATTCTTCCTTCCAAAAATGTAGATGCATTTTTTCTTTTAGTTCCTCTTGTTTTTTTAGCAATAAAAATGATAAAATCAAAGTTTTGTTTCTTTATTATTTGTTCCTTGTTTTTAAAAGTGCATTTTCATATGTCAGAAATGGAGTGGGTGGTACAGCGCATTCTAGATATTCACTTACCTTGCAACCTCATTTCCCCACCTACGAATGGCTGCCTCGTGAAGGCTGTCGCAAGGGGTCCAGATGTGATTAAGAATGTGTAACTAGTTTCTAGCACAAAGACATGTAAAAAGTGTTGACGGTGGTAGTGGTAATATACCAATGAAGAGCACATGCTGGTGTAACTTAGTATTGTCACTGGCTGTCAGACATCAGGCAGACTAGTATAAATGAAGAATATTGGGGAGAGATTGTTGGTTTATATTGCCTTGTATTTCACGTCTCTTTCCTGGAACACACCAAGATTCCCATGAGGCAATTAGAATGGTAAAATCAAAACATAGCACAGGAAGTTAGGTGTGAAAAAACTAAAACACTAAGATGCAAAGTTGCATTATTTCAAGGTCCCTGATGTATCTTGAGTAGCCCGTGTGATCAGAGCCAGGCTGTTCCACACGAATGCAATCTGCTCATGGTTTCTCTGTGTTTTATTTTGTTTTTGTGATACTGGGAATTGAACTCAGGGCCTTGTGCAAATGCTCCACTCCTGAATTACATTGCTTGCCCGAGCTCTCTTTTAAGTATTACTGTAATAGTAGCATGGCTGATTGAAACTTACAGGACCAAAGCTGTGATTCCAGTAATTCTGTTACCTGGGACCTATTTTGTTGGGGCAAGTCAGGAAAATCAGGCTAGGGAATTGCAAGGGTTAGGCTGTCTGCCTCCTGCTTGTACATGCTGGCACGTCCTGCCCTTCCTCCTACTTGGCCTGGCCTTCAGGGCTCTGTATTATGCCGTAGTCCTTTCATCTGCCCAGCATTCCCAGGAGATAGACTGGGTGAGAGGACAGACACGGTCTCCAAATGTAATACATTGTAGGGTTTTAATTTATAGGTCGGATGATGGAATATAGCTGTGCTTATGTAACAAGAAAAAGAAAAGCTTTGATTTGAGTAGACAGGTTTTTTTTTTTTTTTTTTTTTTTTCAGTCAAGGTCTCACTTTGTAGCCCAGGCTGGTACTGAACTCACTGTGGAGATCAGGCTAACATCAGACTCTAAGTTTTTCTTATTTTTGAAATTTCTAAAGAATGGTATCATGCTATTTGTTATCCTTTAAGACCCATTTTTTCACTTCAAATTATGTTGTCAAGATCAATCCATGAAATGTGACTGTAGGTTACTGTTCATGCATGTAATTGCTAGTACAGGGGGAAAAAAATCTTTGCCATATCCTCCTGGCTTTAATGACGGGCCCTGCAGGTAAAAAGTTTATTGCATATGATATAGAGGCCATCATAGGGAAGAAATGAAGAGCTGAAGAAGGATTAGAATCAAAAGTTTTTGTACCATTTTAATGGAGCATTGAAGTCTTAGAGAACTGATAGGACATGAAAAGAGGCTTCTAGTAGTGGTGGAGAATGTAAAAATAATTATATGGGGGAAACTGATGAAAGATAAAGGCTATTTAGTAAGGCTTGTTTGTACAGACCTATATGCCTGCTGACTTCGTGTTTCCAGTGATAACATTCAGTCTCTTCCTCCTGGTTCAGGAGAAGACTTTCATACCTGGGTCAGGTGGACCTTCTAAAAGGAAAACCCCTACACTGCCTTTCATCAGAAAGGAAGAACAGCCTTTTCTTGGATCTGTCCTTTCTCAGTTACCTTCTGCTCAAAATAATCCGTATCCCAAAATGGCATTCTGTGGGATGGTTTAATGCTCATTCTTTTCAGGATTGTGAGCTGTGGACACTGCTTCACTGTCCGACCAGCAGTGTAACACTAAGCATCCCTTGTTGACATTATTTCTGTTCCAAGGGATTGTCAGACTTAAGTTTTCACACTGGATAGGTATGAAATGAACGTCTCATCTTACGTTTATTGTCTTAGAAGTAAGTTGACAGTTGACTCATTTTGGTGAATTGGTGAGAATATTCATCAGAATCTAATTAATAACTTATCTCTTGCTTACATGATAATTTTTTTTTAATTCTAGATTCCTGTTCATCCTGTACCTGACCCCTTAGTTCACGAAGTTCTAAACTTAGCTTTTAAGCACTTTAAACACAAGGAAGGGTAAGTGACGAGCTGACTTGGGCGGCATTGCTCTCCTCTGTAGTCCACTTGAGATGGCCTGAGTGTCATTTGAATTCTTGCTGGTAACCTGCTGTTAGAGCTCAAAGCAAGTATCTTCTTGCTTCTTTTGAACCTACACAATAGGCTTGTGGAAGAGTTTTGTGTAGAAATAATTCTTACCGCTGTGAATTGGATTTATAAAAACCAGAAGGTTGAAAGTCACAGCAAATTAAAACTTAGAACAAAACGCCTGTGGTTTTTATTCTATAAATTACTGTTCGGAAAAAAATTATATAATATTCTGGTTAGGAATATCTTAGTTTACCAAGAAAGAATATTTGTAGAAACACTTGAAAAAAATATTTATTCTCTTACTATTTTAGATATTCAGGAACCAACACTGGGAATGTGCATATCATTGCAGATTTATATGCGGAGGTGATAGGAGTTCTTGCCCAATCAAAGTAAGTTTCATAAACCACTGATATTTGCTTTGCTTAGGATGTTTCATTGCTAACTGGCTCAAAAATAGTTGTCATTTGAGGTATATTATTGATATTGGGCATTTTTCACCTTTCTGCCTGATTGCTGTCATATCAGGCCTCCTCTGCGTCGCCATGCCTCAGCTGCACAGCTTGTGTTATTTGAGGTTTCCCACAAATGTCTGAATTAGACAAGTCAGTAGTTGTCAAAATTAATCACATCATTAACTTATTCTCTCTATTTAACTATGCTCCAAGAAGTATTTTTAAAATTTCTTTTGGAACAGTTTCTTGAGGTAATATTTAACTCTATTACTTTCTAGGTAAGTATTTTTATTTCTGAGATTGCAGTGAATTGTTTTCTAGTCATCTGACTTGTTTTAATATGAAACAGTTTTGAATACATAGAAAATATATCAAGAAAAGGTACAAGATGCTAGGATTGTGTCGCTGAAGTTATTACCAATCAAGAGGTAACATTCTGGTAGACAATGAAGTGACTTTAGCACCTTGTCCTTGCTCCAGAAACTTTGGGGGATTTTGTTGCTGCTGGGATCGAGGGGGAGGGGGGGGCAGAGTGAAGTTAGAGAAGAAGGAAGGAAATAGGACAGGCAGGGGTGCATTTGAATCCGATCTGTCCGTTTTCTTTCATTGTAATGTCTAATAATTCTTTGGAGACCTTTAGTAAAAACCAGTTGAATTCTAGTATTATTTCAATGAAAGAATCTTTATCTGTTTTATAAAAAATTTTAACGTGCTTAACCGTGCATTCATGTAGAATGGTACTCTTAAAGATTCAAATCAAACTATGTAAGTTATGCTTCCTAACACGTCCATATTTGCCTAAAATGTGGGATTTTTGAGAGCAGGCTTTAGTTTAGGTCACTTGAACTGTCAGAAACTAGTTCTCTAAGTACTATTAACAGTAAAATCATTAGATGTTTCAGAATAATAGAGGGATAATTTAGGTGCCTTGACGATGATTGTAGGTGGTTCTCTTTGTGAAGCCACTGCTATCTCTGCCGGTTTTCTGCTGTGAAAGGACACATTAATTTTAAGTGATAACTAGCACTGTACAATTTGCTGGTTGATATCTTTCAATAAATTGGTAGTTTGCAGACTTCTTTCTCTGTAACTCTCAATACAGACTTTCAAGAGAGTCTTAAAAGATGGAGATATTCTCTTATGTATATAAAGGTGTTTTCTGGGCAAGTTCTACAATCTATTTTATTATAAAGAATAGTAATATTGCTATACTGGTGCTGTCATAGGAATAAATAAATCCCTTTTGTTTCTTCTCCAGGAACGCCTAATTTTAAAATAAACCAACAGCAAATTTAGGGTAACAATTTCATTTTCCTCCATATGTTTTTCTAGTCATTATTATTATTATTATTAGGGTTTTTTTTGAGACATGGCTTTGCTCTGTAGTCCAGGCTGGTCCTGTACCCAAGCTAGCCCTGAACTCACAGCACCCTCCTGCCTTAGCCTCCTGAGTGGCCACCTTGTCCAGTTTATGTGATGCTAGGGAATTGAACCCAAGTGCCTGGGCTTACTAAGCAAGTGCTTTAACCACTGAACTGTGTCCCACCCTGCCTGACCTCCAGCCCTTTTGGGTCATTTGGATGAGGGCAGAGAAAGGAAGTGATAATGGAGCAACATATCTTGATTTCACCCTTAAAGATTATGTCAAAAATATTTTTAATTCAAGTCTGGTTGTGTATTAAAGGTTTCAGGCTGTGAGGAAGAAGTTCGTGACAGAATTGAAAGAGCTGCGACAAAAGGAGCAGAGCCCGCATGTCGTACAAAGCGTCATCAGCTTGATCATGGGGATGAAGTTTTTCCGGGTGAAAATGTATCCTGTGGAAGACTTTGAAGCATCTTTTCAGTTTATGCAGGTAACGCTCCTTCGCACTGGTGGCAATCAGAGTTAGCCAAATTGTGGTGATCCTTGCTTCTTATGACTCGGAAGGAGCAAAATGTGTATCAGCTAACGGCATCATTATTAATGAGTTTCTTACTCCCAGGGTGAAATTCTCACAAGTGTAGAATAAGTTTGTTACCTGAGGATGCCCTGATATTTATTTGGTAAAATAAAGTGCTCAGAACATTATAGTGATAGTACCGATTTTCCAACTTTTTTGTTAATTTCTCTTTCCTTCAAGGAGTGTGCTCAGTATTTCCTAGAAGTAAAGGATAAAGATATAAAGCATGCCCTCGCTGGTTTGTTTGTGGAGATCCTTATCCCTGTAGCTGCTGTAAGTATATAAATGCATACGTATGTTTTTAATCCATTCCTATGTGTTGTAAGAACCCTACAGCCTTACACTTACGTGTCTTTCCTGAGAAGATTGCGAGGCACTCCTCAGGGCCGTCAAAAGGCTCACCTCAGGTGCTTCATTCCAGGCCTCAGGGCACAGTTTTGTTTTGCTGAAACATAGTAATTTGCATATCATTTAATGTATTTTGTTTGGTTTTTTGGTTGTTCCAATAGTTGGATAAATCCAGCTCCTTTTACTTTCTCTTGCCTAGAAATGAAGATTAATTACATTCTTGTGTTCAAATTTTGTTCTATTTAAAATTTTCAATAATGAAGAAATTTTTATGTTAAGAAATTGGCTTGCTTCCTTCCTTTTTTCCTTCCTTCCTTTGTTCTTTCTTTCCTTACTCTCTTTTTTCTTTTCCTTTCTCTCGAGATGGAACCTAGAGCCTTAATGTTGAACTGTATTTCTAGCCTCTTTTGCTTTTTTTACTTTGGTGCAGGTTCTTTGTCATCTTTCCGCCTCCGCATCTCAAAGTGCTGGGAGTATAGGTGTTGTGTGCAGCCATGCCTGGCCTTGCCTTCATTTTTAAACAAGTTAATTGACTTGTCAGCTGTGTTTAATGAATTGGCTTGTAGTAG
>PVKB01004225.1:0-111259 GCA_004027205.1 Ctenodactylus gundi | reverse complement strand
AGGCTAGTCCTAAACTCACTATGTAGCCCAGGCTGGCCCTGACTTTAGCTTCACCCTGCTGAGTGCTGGGATTACAGGTGTGTGCCACTACGCCCAGTTTATGTGGTGCTGGGGAATCGACCCAGGGCCTTGCCTGCCAAGCTGTGTCCCAGGCCCTGGCATGTAGTATTTGTGTACTGTCTTTGAAGCATGTTTAGAAAAGGTAGAGAAATGTGAGAAAAGTTCAGAATTAATGACAAGAGTGTTTGGCATTTTTTTAATCCTTTCATAAATATTTTCAATATGAAAAAAATTTTTAAAGGAAGACAAAAGTCATGAATTAAAAGAAGAAAAGCAAAAGTCATGAATTAAAGGTTTGCAAGTGGTTCCCACTCTAGTTTTTAGCCATGTAAATTAGGTTTTGTGTTTTAGAAAGTAAACAAGCTATTGTTTATAAAGCTGCGTTCTATACTAGTATCATTAGCAAGCAGGTTTAATTGTTTCTTTTCCTGCAAATGTCTTGAATTACAATTATCCAGCCAAAATTGTTGTTTGTACCTTTTTTTCTTTTTCTCTTTTTCTTTTTTTTTTCTTGCTTTCTTTGCCATGTATCTAACTGAGATTAGGTTTTAGTTTAGGTTTTCTATTTGTTTATTTTGAGATAGGATCTCGCTCTGTAGCTCATGTTGGCCTTGGACTCATGGCATTCCTCCTGCCTCAGCCTCCCAGGTGCTGAGATTACAAGCGTGTGTCACCATGCCTAGTTTTATGTGGTGCTGAGGAATATGAACTCAGGGTCTTTGCTTGCTAAGCAAGCACTTTAACCATTGTGCCATTCCTCCAGCCCGGGTTTTAGTTTTTAAGGTAGTTCATCAAAAAGACCTGGTTTTAGAAATAAGAACTCCTAACAATGATGCATTGTTACTGGATTGCCTAATTGTTTTATACCGCTTTTGTTTGCTCTTGTGTGCAGGTTTATCTGTTCCTAGGTGTGTTGCAGTTCCCTCCAACAATCTAGGTAGCTCAGTAGGATGGTTATTGCTTCACAGTCATGGTAGGCTTCCTAGTGATGGCTAGAAGAAAGGATTCACTGGCTGGCTTCGAAACTTGCTGGCCTTCCTTGGGTTGTAGAAGGTACATCCTACTGCCTGCTTTCATTGTCACATGGCATCTCTGTATAGGCCTGTCTGTGGCCACATTTTCTCTTTTTCAGAGGACACTAGTCATGTTGTATCAAGAGCCCCCAGATCCTTCTTTAACTAAAGCAATCGCCAATGACTTTTCCCCAAATAAGGTCACATTCTGAGGTACATGAGGTTAGGCCTTCACCTTTTGGAATGTGTGAAGACATCGCCCATCATGTCAGTCCTATTTCTGCACAGGCAGCTCCTGCTTGGAGCCTTGCTTCCCTCCTTCTGCAGCCTTCTGTCTTTACCTGGCTGCACCTCCTTACCGTGTGTCGTGTTCATTCGGCATTATGTGTTGAGTGTTTTCTGTATGTCACCCAATCACCAGAAATAGAACAACAACAAAGATGAAAAAGATTTTCTTCCGTTTTACAGCTTAGTTTTACTGTGGAAAAGAGAATAAACTAGAATAAAAGATACGTGACGTGTGAAAGCTGTAAACGGTGGGGACAAGATTGCTGACTGTGTGGGGAAGCTGAGTGTTCAGCATGACTGGGGAAGAATGCTGCATCTGAGGAAGAATGGCTCAGACCGAAAGAACAAGTGTGGATGTCTTGAGCCAAGGCCATGAGGTTGAAATGTGCTAGGGACAGCCAGAAAGCTGGTGTGCCAGGCCCTGTATCCAGGGGCAGAGCAGTGGGGGATGAGGCCTCCAGGATTAAGTAGGGGGCAAATGCAGCCTATTATGTAAATCTTGCTGAGTTCAGCATCGATGCTACTTGCTCAAGGAATTTTTCCAAGGGGCCCCTTCTCGGTCTCCAGGCACCCAGACAGCTTGCTCTCCTAACACCTAGAGATTCCACGCATCCCCTATTAGCCTGCTTATGTTCGTTTGTTCATGCAGGGCAGGGACCAGGTTTATCTTATTTATTTAACCCTTGCTCATTTAGCACAATATAATACTTGAGTGGAAATATCAGTGAATTATTAACTGATTTCAGCCCTTGATGAAAGTTCTTAGAATCTTTTGGTTGTTTTAATTTCGTAACCATTTATTTGTGTCACCTCTTTAGGCTGTTAAAAACGAAGTGAATGTCCCCTGTTTGAAAAATTTTGTGGAGATGCTTTATCAGACTACTTTTGAGCTGAGCTCCAGGAAAAAGCATTCGTTGGTATGGAGAAATGTTTCAAACCTTTATATGCCTTGACTGGGACTTTTAGTAATTGATTTATGAATTTGGTAGAGATGTAAGAGAATTATAAAATCCTCCAGGTGCAGTAAAAGGGCAGATTTTTACATATGTACCTTTTCCTTTTCTATTTTCTGCTTTCTAATCTTGATTTTACTTTATTATCTCTTCATTTGTTAGGTTAGTTAGACCTTTTTCTGAGTATTACCTGGCTTTCCAGGTGCTTTAAATTCTGTATTATGGGAATGATTAAATGGAATCTTACATGAAGCCATAAATTATTTTATTAAATTACAATGATTTATATTCTAAGTGTCAGATTTTTTCCGTTTTATTACTTCTCCTTTAAGCTGAGATTAAAGGCATTTTTTCACTTACCCTCTACTTCACGTTACTTTTCTGTAACTTTGAGAAAGCATGGATAATGGGCAAAGATCTCACGATCTAAACTGCAGCCACAGTAAGCGTCAGTTGTGCTTGGCGGTGAGCCAAGTCCTTTGCGTTTTCTTGCCTTCCCTTAAGCCTTCTGACCCCTTCGAGTCTGTTGTGATGATCATCTCCCACTCTGCGTGGTTGGGAAGTAAGGCTTTGAGCTTTTCATGTAGGTCCTGAAGTCACATGCTGGGCAAACAGAAAGCTGACCCTTGAATGCCCGTCTGCCCTCCAGCTCTACTGCCTGTGTTCTAACTGTTGTCCAGGAGGAGGTGCAGAGTGGACGAGGGACATGCTGTGTTCCATCTACTTGTGGACAGAGAGGAGCTTGTTTGATTTTGGGGAGATAATGGGCCAGAGGAAGTGTTCTTACCGAAAGTGGAAGATCCTTTATCGTTCTTTGTCAGATTATTCTGAGATACTTGTTATTACTAAAGGGCAAACTGCACTAAAATTTTTAAATGATTTTTTTATAATGCCAGTTTTTATGAAAAATGTTAATTCTCTCTTTCCTCTGTCTCCTACAGGCTTTATATCCATTAATCACTTGCCTTTTATGTGTCAGTCAGAAACAGTTTTTTTTAAATAACTGGCATATTTTCCTACAGAACTGTTTGTCACATTTAAAGGTAAGACATGATAGTGTTTCTGACCTGTGAACAGTAAGTGTGATGTATTCATTTATACATAGACACAGAACCGTGTGGACTGGAGCTTCCCTTAGCATTGGTCCCCTTAAATAATACTTTACTACATTCCTTTTTGTATATGTACTTTATTACTGCTGTAGAGAATCATGGATAGACACGACTAAAATTTGATTGAAATTGTAGCTTGTCTTATTGTATATTTTCAAAGATCACTGTTTACATTATATTAGATCTAGCAATATTTATTAATACATCTCTTAAGAATTGCAAAAAATGACAAAGTAATATTTAACTTTACAAGACCCTTCATCTAGTTTTGTCTGTTGAAAAAAATTCAGTCATGGCTCAAGTCTGAATAATACAAAAAAAAAACTTTGATAAGAAAATATTACTGAAGCACATTTAGTGTAAATGTACCCACTCAAATCCAGAAGTATGGTACCGCTCCACACAGAAGCAAAATGTCTTGAGGTGGTACGCGTGGGGCAGAGGCATCCGTGTTGCTGGTGCACTGGCTCGTGTTCCTGCTCAGTCGCTCTTGGTTTTGATAACGAACCTGTGAGAGAAGCATCATTTTCTTTCCACAGTGTTCTGCGAGCAGGATCCTCTTTTTCTCTTGGATAAAAACACAGTTTCCAACACAGAAAGTGTCAGTGTTCCTCATCCACGTGTCATCTAAGCACTTTTTTGATATCCAGTTACGTGAGTCTCCTTGAATATTTGCTTAAAAGCCACAGCAATATTACAGACTGGACAGGTCGTTTCGGGCTGTTCCTCTGAGTTAGGTTTCTGAGACTGAAAGACTTGTATTTTGACAATAGTGAAACCAGGCCACAGATAGATTGAATGACCTGTCTCTGGCCCTGTAGTTCCCTGCGGTATTATGAGAAACAGGCCTGCTTTTTCTTTCCTACTGTGGGAACGATCTACTGGATGTGACCCTGTGGTGTTTATTTTTTCTTGATTTAATGTATCATTTTCAAAACTGCTTTGATTCCGTAGAAAGGTATATAAAACATGTAAGTCTTTGAAAAATAGTTTTGTGTATTTTTTTCTCTCAGCTCTACATTGGTGTTACCCATTTCTGAATGAGATTGATATGGCCACTGTGCTTTATTTATGAAATTTCTCAGGACCACATCAGACTGATCAAACTCTTCGTGTCTTGCAACCAGGAAAGAAATTTCATTACATTATACTTGTTTCTATCCTCATTTTGATAATTTGTGCAGGTGTAGGTACTAAAAAGAAATGGATCATTTTCTCTGTAGTATGGTTTTTATCGTGGTTTTAATAAAATATTTTTAAGACATGCATTTAAGTGTTTCTGGAAGACTGCTTTGTTTCATGGTAATTCATACTTTTCTGTTGCTTGTCAAAGTTTATATATATATATACACACACATATATATATATACGTGTCCATCTAACATATTTGCAATACTTTCGCAGTACCTTAACTTTTTTTTTTTTTGTCTTCAGGCTTTCATTTAAAGAGCTCTATTTTCTTTAAACCTTACCTCCTGTTAAATATTCCTGGCACACTGTCCATTTTCATTAATGGCTGTATCGTCTGCCAGATGAAAGGAGATAAGAGCCACTTAGCATGAGTATTTGGAATATGATTGTTTTGGCCATTAACCCTTTACTTACATTAAGGCTCTATTCAGCAGAAATTTTATGACTTAGCTTCTGATAAGCTTAGATAATGTGGCTGCTGTACGTAGTTGAGGTAAGGAGCTTTGATCAATCAAGGAAAAGTTGTGCTAATTATTTGTTATAACATTTATTTCTTCTATACATTGGAAAAACATCCAAGATAAAGGCCTTACCAAATTGATTAAAGTAACCAGTAACTTTACTTGATGCAAGTAATTTCCTGATGGTAAAAAAACGAAAAGAACAGAAACACCAAGAACAGTTTTTCATAATTGGACCCACTCCTTCCCAGAAACTGTTTTCTAAAAATAATATTTACTAGATTCTAGATTAATTATCTCATGTAATTTTTACTGAACTTGAGGCTGGAAGAGCATAGATAAGTGACCCATGTTTAAGAAGCCAGTAACTGAGAGAGAGAGAAAGAGAGAGAACTCTTCCTCCAGGTATGCTCAGCTTTGTGGCTCTTTGTGGTCCATCATGTCATCATTGAATTCACTGCTATGAAGAATGCTGCCATACTGAGTAATTTTTTTTAATTCTTGGATATATTTTGGGGGTATTAAAAAGACATTCTCTAGTGATAAGAATAGATTATGATGAACTTTCAAGGCAGTTTAAAAAAAAAACCCATGCCAGTTTATTGACTATGAAAAACTGGCATTTTTCTCCTATGCCCATGAAGTGGGAGTGTCACTTCATTCCCACTGAAGCTAAAGTTTTTGTTTTTGTTCCGAACAATTTGGTAGTTTTCCATTCCTGCATCTCTGTTAACTTAGATGTTCATGTGTTAAATTTTCTGAAGAATTCTTAAGATGGAGCAATCTTAAGAGTAGATCTATAAAAGTAATTTGGAAGGTTCTTTCCCCCCTCATGTTTATGTGTATTTTCTTTTTTTAAAAATTAAGTTTGTTTGAATGCAGATGCAGTGTTTCAAGAGGGAAAACTATGTAGTTAAAATTGTAACTGTTTTCTCTTGGTTTGAATATTACAGTGATGCCCAAATTGTAGGATATTTTTTTTTCTTAATGTTTCTGGCCACTGTCTTGGAAATGTCACATTTCTCCTAAATAGAGACCTTGGTGGAGAGCTGTCTGTTTTGTGCTTATTTTCATCTAACACGCATGGCTGCATCTCATGTTTACGTTTGCTGTCTCACGTTGCTTTATTTAGATGCCATCTAACAACAGTATCAGAAAACAAATAGAAACCCTCCAGGTGAGTTTTGTTGGCATTTACAAAGTAAAATACTGCTTTGTTTCCTTTAAGTGTGGCATTTTTTTTTTCCTTCCCCATTGTTGCGTTGTGTGTCTGGTATACTTACTTACCGCCCGCTTCCATTCCCTAGAAGAAGGGTGTCTCACGGCCGACACATTCTTCACCAGGCGTTGATTAACTTGGCCCTAAGAAGATGAATTTAGTGAAAAGAAGTGATTCAGAATGCTGACTCTTCGCTGAAATTTACAATTATAAAATATTGCGATTAGTATATGTCATCTAGCTATTAGGAATGAAAAAATGGCTTAAAATTCAATGAGATTAAGGAGACAATAGCTTAGATGTTGAATATGAGTTGTTTTGTTCTCTTGTAATGCCAAGGCTTGAACCCAGAGTCCTGTACTTGCTAGAGAAAAGCTCTACCCCGAATGTTACTGATTTTTTAAAAAAATTTTTATCTCATTGGCTTGAATTTTTAACAAATTACTTTTGAAGTTCACTATAGAAAAAAGGGAAGAAACACACTAAACTGATTGCTAGAAAAATCATATTTGACAGATAACCAGTAATTTGTTATATATTAATGTCATTTGATTTTTATGTGCGTAATAGTCTAATTATTTATCTTAGACCAAAATTGTAATGAGAGGACTGTGTGTCTTTGCTTAAGGCTCTTACCAATCAGCGGTTTTTATTATTCAGACACTAGCAGCATTCTTAGTTCCTGGAAAAATAATAATAATTAATTTTTATCACTTTTTATCTTGATATTTTGCCCTGTGCCAATGCTAACTTTGTAAATATAGCTATTCATTTTTAAAAGTGGAAAGCCAAGTTTTTTAGCCAGATATCACTTAAGATAATCCAAATTACCTATCTCTCTATCTGCCTGTCTCTATCTACTTATCTGTCTAACCTCCCACCCAACCACCCACCCACCCTCCTACCTATGCTGCTGGATATTGATCTCAGGGCCTTCATCCTGAGCTGTATCCCCAGGCCTGTCTTTTTACTTTGATTTCAAAACAGGGTTTCATGGAGTCACTCAGTCGCTCAGCTTGCACTCCCAACTCACAATCCTGCTTCAGTCTCCCAGAATGCTGACATTATAGGCCTGCTGGTTGAATGCAAATAATTTTTTATATTTTCTCACTTATTTGAGTTTTTTTTTGTTTTGTTTTGTACTAGGGATTGATTGGAGGGCCATCACTCTCAGCTTCATTGTCAGCCCATTTTTAAATTTCTATTTTGAGACAGGGTCTCCCAATTCCTAAATTGCTCAAACCTTCAATCCTCCTAAAATGTACACTAGGACTTACAGGTATTTTTGATGTTGTTGTTGTTGTTGTTGTTGTTGTTGTTGTTGTTGTTGGCTTTTTATTTTTACCTCCCCCTGAGACAGGCTTTTGTTCTGTAGTCTAGGCTTGCTCCTGAACATGCTATGGAGTCCAGGCTGGCCTCAAATTCAAAGCTG
Source organism: Ctenodactylus gundi (assembly GCA_004027205.1). Classification (NCBI taxonomy): domain Eukaryota; kingdom Metazoa; phylum Chordata; class Mammalia; order Rodentia; family Ctenodactylidae; genus Ctenodactylus; species Ctenodactylus gundi. The sequence continues at coordinate 103,530 of PVKB01004225.1, read as the reverse complement.
TCCTGCCTCAGCATCTTGAGTGCTGAGATTACAAATGTGCACCACCACACCCATTTTTTGTGGTGCTGGGGAATCGAATTCAGGGCCTTGCACTTCTTAGGCAAGTTCTCTAACTGCTGTGCTATTCCTCCAGCCCTTATATATTTTTTAATGTTTAATTTTGTTAATATTTCTAAAATTATGTGAGTTTTATTTGGCATGTCCACAAAAACCCATGGAACTAGCTCTGCCAGGGACACAGGTTATAATCCCAGCACTTTGGGAGATGGAGACAGGAGGATTGTGAATTTAAACACTGCCTGGACAACCTAGCAATGTAGTGGGACCCTGTCTCAAAATCAAAACTAAGAATGGACTGAAGATGTAACTGCGTGTGAACAGTCTGCATCCCAGCTTCAGTATTCAGGACAGCGGGGAGGGGAGAATATTATTTGAAGGGAGCAATTTTAGGCTTACAGCTAGAATGAGAGGGAAGGCACAGCAGTTTTCCACGCTTTTCCCCCGCCCCCTCACATACACAGGCTCTCCTGTTATCTGTAATGCCCCACCAGAGTGGTACATTGGCTGCAGCTGGGAAGCCACCATTGATTTGTCATGACCCCCACAGCCCATAGGTCACGTTAGGACTCCCCCTTGGTGGTGCAGCCTGTGGAGTTTGACAAATGTATTATGTGTAGCCACCATAGTAGTACCAAGAGGAACATCTTCACTGCCCTGAAAGTCTCTGTGCTCTGCCTTGTTCGTGCCTCCTTACCTTCCTAACCACTTGCTGGACTCATTTTAATATGTGGATCTAATAAAATGAAAGAAAATTATGTTTTGTTGAAGACATGACTCCAAAGCTTGATTGTTACATTAATGACTTACTTACATTGTCTACTAGTTCAGTGACATTAGTAACAAATAGAAAACTACTTGAGGAATGTATTTTAAATTCAAAATCATGGATCTGGCAGTGGAGAGAGGAGTTGATGTTGAGACTCTGCGTAACAATCCTCCTGCCTCAGCCCCTGGGTGCTGGAATTGCACACATTTCCCACTACACTCAGCTTTTTTTTTTTTTTTTTTTTTTTTTATCGTGGTGCTGAGGGATGGAATTCAGGGCCTTGGGCACGCTGGGCGAGTGCTCTAACTCCTGGGCCACTTCCCAGTTGGATTTCCCATTCTTAACTATGTCAGATCTTCATACAGATAGATGTGCAATTATATTTTCTAGTGAGTCCTTTATAAAAAACATCCTACTTATCTTTTTTTGCATTGCTTTTAGTCATATGTATTATATGATGGCCATTGTTCTGTATCTTAAAACAAAAAAAGAATGGCAAGAGTAAGTCAAATATGATTTTTAAAAATAGTTGCCATATAAAAAATAATGGTTTAACAATAAGAAATCACCCAAGAAAAACTTTAAAGCTATAAACTCAGTGTTTAGTACCTTCTACAGCCAATCAGCAGATGTATAAAGATTTTTTTTGTTGTTGTTTTGAGACAGAGTCTCACTCTGTAGTCCAGGCTGGTCCTGAACTCATTATGTAGCCTAGCCTGACCTTGACACGTGGCAATTCTCCTGCCTCAGCTTTCTTGGTGCTGGTTTATAGGCATGCACCACCACGCCTGGCTTATGTGGTGCTGGAAAATCAAACTCAGGGCTTTACGCTTGTCAGGCATGCACTCTAACCATTGAGCGACACCTCCACCCTTAAAGAGCTTTTCCTAATAAAAGAAAGTATTAACCGTGTTTTCAGAATTCACAACTAAATCTCAATATGTGACTTTGGCCATTTGAGAATATTTGCTTTTTTGCTTATTTTGTTGAGACAGGGTCTGGCTTTTTATCTTAGGTTGGCCTTGAGCTCACGTTGTAGCTGTAGGCTGATCTTGAATTTGTAATCCTCCTGCCTCAGCCTCCCACGTGTGGGATTACAGGTGTTCACCACTACACCGACTCAAAACTAGTTTTTATAACAGGTACAATGAAGAAAAAATTTGCAGATCAAATTGTGACTGAAATGGAATGATTTTCTGGTTCCTTCCTAGTAGTAATAATTAAATCATAATTTAATCCTAAATTAGAGGTCTAATACCTAACAGTGAGCAGTCAGCACGCACCAGTGCTATTCCAAGTATTTACAGATAAATAGTATATCAAGTATTTATAGATAAATAAAGCTTTCTTAATCTGTGAGGTGGGTACCTATCTGCTCCCCTTTAGGGACAAAGTACAGGAGTGGTGTAGCCATGCCTAGAAGTGGAGTTTGGACAGGGTCTTTGATGCCTCTGGTTCCAGAGTCCTGCCATTACCCCTGGTTCCCACACACTCTCATGAGAATGGACACTGAATAATATTTTGCATTATTCCATAAATATGAATGACTGTAATACCATTTGGTATTTAAACTTTAACCACAAATGGGCTATAAGTGAGTTATTCAAAGATGATTTAATTCTTCTATCATGTCAATACTGTAATGTGAACCATTTATCAAATAATTTAATGTGTGTGTAACTTTGGAGTTCTTAGAAATATCATTAGAATTCTGAAACATTACTGTTTTATTTTGAGAGTGGAAGTAAAGGCTCAGAATTGGCTTTTCTGTGCCTATTGCAAGCCATCTTACTTGGCACATTCTAAATACCCATTGATTTAAACCTCTTTTAGATTGAATATAAAAATGGGAAAAATGGGAATTAGGGTCTGTTAGTTGTTGACAAAGAATGTATTTGATTTTAAATGATTTCAGGCATTTTAGTATGTTTATTCTTATTCCTTTTTGTTTTTACACAGAATAAAGATCCTAAAATGTCTCGAGTTGCACTGGAATCTTTGTATAGATTGTTGTGGGTTTATGTAATTAGAATAAAATGTGAAAGCAACACTGTAACTCAAAGGTGAGTGCCGTTGTTTTAATGAGCATTTAAAATGAAATCTTGAGATGAGGTGTGTGGCTAGTGTGGAGCCCACACCTAGCGTGTACAAGGCCCTAAGTTCAATCTTGTGATCCCAAGTAAGTAAATAAAATCTTATTAAAAACTTCATACTTATGGAATTTTAGTTAAATATCTTGATGAGGGATAAAGTTTCTTGACATAAAGAATAAGAATGTTTTTGCTGGTATGCTGTTGATGTCCTAATCTTATTGTAACTAAATATTTTCTTCCCATAGTCGTCTTATGAGCATTGTGTCAGCACTTTTCCCAAAAGGCTCACGAAGTGTGGTTCCTCGTGACACGCCTCTCAATATATTTGTAAAGATTATTCAGTTCATTGCTCAGGTGAGTAAGGCAGCTCATAGTAATCGTCACGGAAGTTCTAAGAGTAATCTGCTCTAGGAAGTTGGAATTTTAAAATGTTCTTGCACATCTAAACATATGCTAATATACACTGATTAATCTTGAACAGTGGAGAATAATTTTGTGCTTAAAAAGTAAAAAAGGATGCTAATGATATTGTGCTTGTGTGTATGTGTGGTAGCGTAAGTTTAGGTCATTAACTGCACACTTGGAGGAGACAGATAGACACTGAGGTGAAGGCATTTCACGGAGGAACCCTCAGGAAGGAGCCTGCCGCCGCTGCCGTTAATCCATTTACCAAGGACCCTGCGTATCTAGGAAGATCTCTTAGAAAATTGCTTACATAACCTGTATTAATCAAGGTTGCTTGGTACAGATAATAGAATCCACTACTACTCATTAGATTGAAGGGATCTTTTAAGGGTAGATATCTCACAGAATCAGAAGTAGGACTAAAGAAAGAATGATTGAGAAAAGGCTGTAAAATTGAGCTGTCTAGGAAGCTGCTGCCTTTTTTAATTTAAAAAAAAAAGCCATCAAATTTCTCAGGTACCACCTATGAGTATGCTTCAGGGTTGTATCATGTCTGCCATGGTCCTAGCCAGTTAGATGGATTTCTTGCTACCTGACTTCCTTGTCATTCCCCGCCCCACCCCCATCCCAAGCTAGAGGTCATGTAAGTTCTCCAAGGTACGTGTAAGTACATTCCACATCCGTCACGTTCCAAAGCCTGTTGTTACAAGTGATCTACTGGGAATTAATATTTCAGCTTTCTAGCCTCTGGTAAGGGAAGGTTTGGTAGAAGCAGATTAGATGGGAATTGAGCAAACCCCCACCCCCACTCCCCCGGGGTTCTGGTCACATTCTGTTTTGGGCTGTCAGCCCTGGAGAAACAAGGGGAAGTACATCCTTAATTTAGAAAAATGCTGAGTCCCAAATATTCATTATACTCTCTTTGAACTGAAACTGGTGATGTAAGTGATCTGTAATATTATTTGATAGTGAAAAAATAAGGAATATTTAAATAAATGAATACATTTCTTTTTACTGGAATGATACACAGAAGGAATGATAATTAGATACATATAGTTGTCTCAAAAATGATCAGTGAAAGCATATTGCACCTCAGATGTTGTGATCAGAAAGGTTGTGTCTCTAGGCTATATCTCTTGCCTTTTTTTCCCCAGAACTGTACCCACTCCTTCAGATTAATCACTTCACTTTCGTACTGCCCCAGGTCTATAAAACCCCCTCTCAAGCTCCAGTTAATCTCACTCATTAACATTTTGTCCTCTCTGGGATCTCCTTCCTGGGTCCTGGTTTTCCAGGCCCTCTCTGCAGCCTGGGCCTGTTCTTGGTCTTTCTTCCATTGTCATCCTGTGTTTGGGAATTAAATCATTTGATAGTAAATACTGTTATTTTTAACAATATTTTAACCTTCTCTTCAGCTCTCTTTTTTGTTGTTGTTGTTCTTGGTGGTGGTGGTGGTGGTGGTGGTGGTGGTAGTGGATGGAGACTGTTCAGGCAAAGCCTTTCTGCCACTGAGCTGTATCCCCAGCTCTTGTGTGTTTTTCTATTTGGAGATGCTAAGTTGCACAGGTAAGACTCAAACTTGTGATTCTTCTGCCTCAGCTTCTTTGTAGGAGCTGGAGTTACAAGTATGTGCCACCATAGCCAGCTAAATATATGGGCTTTTTAAGAGCATAACCCTGTGTTGTTGCTATTGTATATATAATTCTTAATTAATATTTAATACATTCCAACAAGCTGTAAGGGCTTATTTTTTTTTCTGCTAGGAACGTTTGGATTTTGCAATGAAAGAAATAATATTTGATCTTCTAAGTGTTGGAAAATCTACTAAAACTTTTACCATCAATCCAGAGGTAAAATAATAATAATAATGTAGTAACATACTATCTTGTACTATTTATTTATTTATTTTCTGAGAGTCAAGTTTCTGGATTCAGAATTCTTACATTCAAACCCAAGCTCTACTTCTAACTATAGGTGGGAATCAGACAAGATATTTAATCTTTCTGATTGCTGGCTAAGTGGTTAGTGCTAATAAGCAGACTGGGAAAGTAACTGAGGGAGGAAATTTTCCAGGTTAGGTAGATCATTGAGCTTCTAGAAGTTGTGGATGAGCTCAGGTTTCTTTTATAAGTTGTTCATTGTTCTTTAATGAATATCATTCACTCAGCATTTACGGAACTCTTAAAATGTGCAAGATACTCTTCCAGGTATTGGAGGGGAAAAAAATCCTTTCACTCAGATAAAGTTCACAATTTAAAAAGAAAAGGAAGAAGAAAAGAAAGAGTAAGAAAAGAAAACCATGCAAAGTAAAGTAAATGTTATATCCACTTCTATTTACTGTAGTCTTGAGACATAAAATTTTCAGATTCTCAAAATATTTTATAACCTAATTACCTACTAGAATCTTTGAGAATATAGAAAAGCAAATAGATGTTATTTTATTAGGATTCTTGTCAGTCTCTATTTTTGTTTCAAGAATATTTTAAGTCGTGAACACTAGTTAAGCCAGATAAAAGCATCCAAAGCATTTGCACGTGTTATTGAACACGTGCAAATTGCAGAACCATGAAAGAATGTGTAAGTGTGGCCACCTAAGTCAAGTCCGCTATTCTCTGGGGGTTTTGGTATCTTTTATGTGACTGTGAGTATGTGACATAAGGTATATAGTCTAAGGGTGGCGGGGGGGGGGGCGGTAATCATCACCCTGTCCCTGGTAAAGATGACTAAAACTTCAGAGTCTTAATTGTAGGTAGATAACAGAAGAACATGTAAGCAAAAGCTTAATTTTTTCCCGGTACTCCAGTGAATCATGTTGCCTACCAACTGGGATACATGGATTCTGCTTTAGAAACCGCTCACCATGCAGGTCATAGATAGTGACCAGGTGGGCTCAGGCAGCAGTGATGCCAGAGTAGAGAAGGCAGATCATTCACTGAGAAAAGACAATGAGAAGGAGCCAAGTTTGGGGGAAAGATCTTGCATTGGGTTTAAAAGTAGTTAACCCAAGGCATGTTTTCTACGTTGAGGTAGAGCCATCAGACAGGTCTGAGGATGCGAGCTCAGAGAAGAGAACTCAGGCAGAAAGCCTGTTGGGGTTCTAAGCAGGGTGATGATTGATGTCAGGTAAACATGTGCCCTTTGGTGGGGAGAGAATGCCGAGGGAGAAGACAGGGCAGGCAGGAAGAGCCCACCATGGGGCAAGCAGTGGCACAGCTAGCCGTGGCACAGAAGCAACAAAAGAGATATGTCTGGAGAAAAAATGTGTGATGATGCCTGTGCTGCTGAAAAACCCTGGGAAAGGTGCTCTGTTTTCAGAAATCTGGTCATTGCAGAATAAGAGCTTCTCCAGAGACGTGTTATGGGGAGCACTTAGCCCACTAAGAGGGTTGAGTGGCTTTCAGAAAAGTGAGGTGTAAATTTTCAGTTGGAAGGGAAGGTTCAGGATGCAAGAAAGAGACAAGATGGTTGATGGTGTAATGTTCCAGAAAGCGCAAGGGTAGATGGGATTCCGTGAAGTGGAATGACTGTCCCCCTTGGACAATCACAAGTACATGGGAGAAAGAAGAGGTGCAGTTCTTAGTAGATTGGTATGACTTGGGAGAACTGGGCAAAAGGTTTTGGTTTTTTGTTTTTGGGGTTTTTTTGTGAAGTGGGGAAAAAGTTCTGTGCTTAGAGAGGGAAGGAGCAGGGCTAAAGAGAGTCAAGGTGAACTGAAAAAAAATGGAAGAAGTTTTGAAATAAACTTTAAAGAGGAGAGCCAGTTAACATCCTAAGTGAAGGGACAATACTTGGAAATTTAATAACAAAGCTGATGCCTACCCTATTAAGAATGTTGGACAGTAAGGTTAGTTTTCCTTCTCTTCTCCAACCCCCTACACGTTATTTGATCAGATATTCCTAACATTAAAATAAAAAGCATCTCACTGATTTTTCCCTTTTGAAATTTTTTTCTGAAGAGAATGAACATTGGCCTCAGAGTCTTCCTTGTAATAGCAGACAGTTTGCAGCAGAAAGATGGTGAGCCACCCATGCCAACGACTGGAGTGATTCTTCCCTCAGGAAATACTCTTCGTGTAAAGAAAATTTTTCTCAATAAAACTTTGACAGATGAAGAGGCAAAAGTCATAGGTTAGTGTCAACCGGAATAATGAATTGCTTTGTAATACTGATTTATATTACCTTAATCAAAAATAAAGTGAATGTTTGTCAGATATGGTTATTCCAGTATGTACAATGAAACCACATGAATACAGTGATGTCACATGAATATATTTTTGGTAACATGCATAATCTTTACAGTTTCTCCACTTGTTCCAATGTACTGAAGCTGTTCACCAAGAAGAGTATATCCCATTTGAAAGTCCCCCTTTTGTGACACAGTAAAGTTTAATTCATTTAGAGATGAGTAGGCTTGTATTACCAAAAGTAAGTATTCCTTATCTGACTTCTGGCATTTTACAACTGAGATTTCCTTTCCTAGGAATGTCAGTTTACTATCCTCAAGTAAGGAAAGCACTAGATAGCATTCTCCGACATTTAGACAAAGAAGTTGGAAGACCGATGTGTATGACCAGCGTGCAGATGTCTAATAAGGAGCCGGAAGACATGATTACGTACGTATGAATGATCTGCCTTCATTGCAGTTTTCAGTTTACATCAAACAGCACTGGCGGTTGGCTCCTGCTTCCTGTGTCCTTGCTTTGTCTTCTGGAGTTTTCCATGTTGCCATCTGCTGTAGTTTTTAATATAGTGAAGCTGGGCCTGCTGGCAAGGGCCTGTAATCCCAGCACTCTTGGAAGGCTGAGGCAGGGTGATGGAAAGTTCAGTCCCAGCAACTTAGAGACCCTGCCTCAAAATCAAAACCAAAAAACTCTTTCCACATGTTCTGTTACTTTATACTTTAATGTAGATGAAAACACCCTGGATTCCAGTCTGGTCTGATGTCCATAACAAGGCCCTGTGTTTATGCCCTGAGTAATAGATAAATTCTAGGTTCCTCCCTTGTGAATAGACATGATTGGTTAATTAAGTAACACAGATGTTGCTATTTTCAGAGTTTTGATAAAAAGATAAATCCTGAAAATCTGTCCCCTTGATGTTTTTTTTCCTTCGAACCAGGTCGTAAGGGAGTACCATATGTATGAACATTTCTTTAGTAATAGTGCCTCATCCCTCCCACCCACAGACTTGGAATTATTTGACATTCCACCTGTTTGGGTTTTTTTGTTTTTGTTTTCGAGACAAGGTCTCACCGTGTAATCCAGGCTGGTCTCGACCTCACTGTGTAGCCCAGGATGGCCTTAAACACAAGGCAGTCTTCCTGCCTCAGCTTCCCAAGTGCTGGGATTACACGTGTGTGCCACCACTCCTGGTTTAAGTGGTGCTAGGGAGTTGAGTCGAAGGCCTTGTGCTTCCTAGGCAAACACTTCACTGCTGAGCTCTGTCTCTTCTCCCCCTCAAACACCACTGCCTCTTACTGTTAAGTACCTGCTCCTCAACAGGATGCATTTTAGGAAAGTAACTTCTTTTATCTGCCTGAAAGCATCTGTATATTCCCTGTAAGGGAGAATTTTTTTGGTGTTAGCATTTGCATTATAGATTATAGAACACCAAGTTGGATATTTGATCTCTTCCCCCCACACACACTTTTTAATGACAAGGTCTTACCATGTAGCTCAGGCTAGGCTCAAACATTCAATCCTCTGGTCTCAGCCTCCTAGTGCTGAGATTAAAGGTGTGTACCGTCATGTTCAGCTTCATTTCTTTTTTTTAATAGCAACAATAGATTTTTTACCACTATTTTTATTAGTATACATATGCAATACATAATGTTCACAATGAACTTGAGTATTTCGTGACGTATATATTATATCAACTTTACAATCCTTCCCATTTTGACCCTCCCACACCCTCCCCATCCCTTCCCCCAATTCTGGCTATGACATCATGTGGTTCTATAGAATTTCTGTGTTCTGAGTTTCCCAAGTCTGAGAGACTATACAGTACTTAACATGTTTAATCTTCCACATCTAAATCTTTCATTTAAGTCACCACTCTTTAGCTCTGCTTCCTATTCCTCGAATGGGCCGCAGTGGTCAAATCTTGATGCCTCTTCTCCAAGTCCAGCCCATCCCTTTATTGGAATATTTGCCAAAAGTTCTTTTATCTATATTTTGCTATATCTTTCTTGATATTCTTAAACCTGGCCTTACCCACCAATCCACATAAGAAAATAACTACAAGCATGTAATTCAAAAGACTAGTAAAATATGAGAAAGAAGAAGAAAAGTTAAATTTCAGATGCCTTAACTGAGTACTAGAAGGTACATGTTTGTACACTCACAGGATTATATTTACATCAGTCAGTTTTCTTAGGATAAATTTACATTAAAGACCTAATAAGTGAATTGCTGCAATAAACAAATTTAAAACTATATCACTTTGCTACATTAAATAAACTTAAATCTGTATCACATAAGTATACTTAAAGTAACAGATATGAAGGCAGATTTAGTTATTTCAGAATTTTTTAACTTTCATAACTTACATTTCACTGATTACTAATATACTGCTAGATTTGGTTTATAATTTGATCTGCCTATCCATCCATATATTCATACATTTATATTTTTAAAAGATTTTGTCAGATCCCCATGTTGCATGTGATTTTCTCTTTTGCACACTACCATACTATTAATAATAAAGATGTGAGGCATTTCACAGATTTTATAGAACAGCTGATACTGTTTTAGAAGTATATCAAGTGATTTAAATACCAGTCTATTTTTTATTACATTTTCTCTTCAGATGATACCTTTCCTCCAAGTTATTTTGGTGCTGCTTATCTTTCTGCCTCTCTCAAAGAGGATAAACTCACATTCAACATCAAAAAAGTGATTTAGTTCATTAAACAAGCTTAAGACTTTACCAATTTGTTACATTAAATGGACTTAAATCTGTATCACATAAGTATATTACAGTTAAATCAATAGATAGATAGCTATCCTTAGTTATTTCTGATTTTTTAACTTCCATATATTGTTTACTCATATTTCACTAATTATTAGCATTTTGCCGGACTTGGTTTATCCTTTTACCTATCAATTCATCCCTAATTTCATGCATAGCCTTACTTTTTTCTCAGCTCATTCTCCTCTAGCTGTTGTCATTTTTTCTCTGGGGTCATTGGTGTTCCTGGCCTCCCTTTCACTTTGTAATTTTTCTTTAAGTATTCTCTGCAATGCGGGCTTAGTGGCTGCAAATTCCTTTAAGCTTTCTATATTCTGGAAAGTTTTAATTTCTCCCTTTAATTTAAAAGATAATTTTGCTGGATATAGCAGTCTTGGTTGGCATTTATGTTCTCTTAGTGCTTGGATGACATTGCTCCATGATCTTCTGGCTTTTAGATTCTGGGTTGGGAAGTCTGCAGTTATCCTGATGGGCTTATCTTTGTAGGTCACCTTCTGTTTTTCTCTTACCGCTTTTGGTATTTTCTCTTTGTGTTGGGTTTCTAGTATTTTAATTATGGTATGTCATGATGAGGATGTTTTCTGATCAGAAGTTGTTTGGTGTTCTATATGCCTGCAATAGTTCCATGTTCATTTCTTTTCTTAGATTTGGGAAATTTTCTTCCATAATTTCATTGAACATGTCCTTTAAGCCTTTTGTTTTGTCCTCAGTCTTCTCCTGGACTCCTTCTGAGGTTGTTTCTCTTTGAATCATCTATCAGCTGTTGTAATGATTCATTTTCTTCCTTATTTTCTTTGTGTTTTTCATGGCCTATATGTTGCAGCTCAGTCACTTTATCTTCTAGGTCTGATATTCTATTCTGAAGATGTTTAAAAGTGGTTGCTTATTACTTCCTGTGTGTTTTTCACTTCTTGAATATCTGCATTCAATTTTTTTATATCTCTGTTGTGTTCTTCTCTAATTTCTTGTACTGCCTTCATTATCTTCTGGTTTATATCTTCTTTGGTCTCCTCTATTTGCTTTTCAAGGCTTGCTTTTTAGCTTAGCTATGTCTTGGTGTAGCTCTTGCACTGTCTGTTTCATTTCCTACTTTAATTCAATGTATATCTGGGCCCAGAAGTTACCATCATTTTTGCCATTTTCATCTTTGGATTCTGCAATTTCAGTATCCCTGGTATCATCTTCTGGGGTGTCAGGACTTTTGTAGGAGATTTATTACATTTCCTCATGGTTCTGCTGTCTCTGGCTGTCTCTGGTGTGCAGGAAAGAGGGGTTTGGTGAAGGCCCACTCCTAGATGCCTCTGGAAGCCTCTGGGGCCCAGGATTGACAGGGCAGTGGAATTCTCTAGAAGCCTCTGCAAGCCCCTGGCTCATGGGACAGGCAGGCAGCGGACTTCCTGGCCCTAAATGCCTTTGGCGTGCAGGGCAGCGGCGATCCGGAAGCCTCTGGCGTGTGCTGGAGGGACAGGATGAGGATCCCCCTTTTGAGGTGTCTTGTTGACCCCAGCTCCCTCACCAAAGCTTTCCTGTCTGTCCTGGCTTCCCTCCGCCAGGGTGGGGCTCTCCACCTTTGGAAGTGCGCCCACTTCACTGAGCCATTCAGGGGACCAGCAGCCTTTTTTCCCCCTTTTCTCCTCTCCCTGCTGTCTGTGCTGGTTTCTTCCTAGGCATTGTTTAAGGGTAATCCAAAAGCCCTGATGTGCTCTTCTGAGCTTTCTTTAACTCTAAAGGGTTCAGTCTTGGGCTTTTTTTCTCTTATTTTTTTTTTCCTTTCTTTTTTAACTGACTCCTGCTGACGTCATTGCCTGTGATGGCTGTGGAGTGCTGCATATTATCTGTACTCCCAGGGGGGCCTTTACTAGGTGAGTGCACGTTGCATTTGCAGCATACACACCTGTGGGCTCGTTTTTCAGAGGCTGGGGCTACCAGCTGCCGTCAATTCCCACTTCTCCCAGATCAGCACTTATCTCAGGCCAAGGTTCTGGCTCCGGATTTTCCTCCGTCTGGTTTGTGGATGCATCCACAGGCCAGGGCTGCGCCGAGTCGGCTGCTGTTTTTCTCCACTTACAATGTGACTTCAGGATTTCTGACCCACCCGCAGACTCATGTCAGTTGTTGGGGTGCTCTGTCCTCTCCCAGATCCATCAGATATTCCAGGCCACGCGAGCTTTCCTCTGTCTGCAGCTGCCTGCAGCTCCAGCCATTTGCAGCCGGCCCATGGCGGCTTCCTGGGCTGCTGAGATTTTTTTTCTGTTTTCAATGTTCCTTCGGAGTTTCTGGCCTTCTTTCCGTTGTTGGGATGCTCCTCTCTTCCCTAGCTACATTGAACACGCATTTTCTAACTAAACTCTTGGCTTTTTAAGTGAGTCGATGAGGAGACCTTGTGCAGCTCTGTTCCTAAGCCACCATCCTGACCAGAAGTCCTCAACTTTATTTCTATGCTGATAAGTACCATTGTACCCTGCTATCTCTAAGAGTCCCTTTAATGTAAAGTTTTTATCTGTGTTGCTCTTGGACATTTTTCTCCTTTTCACCAGAAGACACTACTGTCTCGTAGTGTTTCAGATGATAATATTGTCAGTATTCCCCAGCTATTTCTTCTGTAATTTCATTAATATTCAGTTAGAATTTCATTTAACTTAAGGTCTTTAAGAAGGACAATATCATTTTAATGATTAAGAAAAACACAGCTTGGAAATAAATGTTTTATTACTTGCAAGGCCTCAAGAGTACACAGAATTCCTGGAGACCATGCACTCGGAGATCTTAGTGTATGTGGGGAGAAAGAGCAAGGGATCCTGGGCCATTGCTTTTATTGGGGCCAGGATGTCACCCACACAGGTCTCCTGCAGAGAATTGTAATTGTGTAGTTAAAGCCAGCGGTCCTAAGCTCCAGGAGACCACACTGTGATGCAAGATGGCTTCTCTGACGTATCTGCACAGTCCACATGGGATGTGGAGTTAGTGGCATCACAGCAAGTGAGTTGCATCTAGCTGTCCCATAGGGGGTTGGCAGAGATTTCGGTGGACTGCACTGAGAAACTGGTGGGGGCTTGGGCATGGCATAGACGTAGAAAGTGTCAAGCGTGACCGAGACCTGTGTCTGTATTAAGAAAGTTAAAATTACATTTAAAGTGGACGTCAGGGTGATACCCATATCTCAGAACTTGGTACTACAGCATCACTTTTTCTTTCTTGGTTCTACTGTCACCTGCGTTGGCCAGTTCTCCTTTGTTACCCATTTTGGCAAACGTCACGCAGCTTTATTAGTGAGACTAGCAGGCTCCACAGCTGTGCACTTCACTGCTTGAGTGGAACTGGGTAACAGGTGCACAGTGAGCAGTCACCACAGCCGTGAGAGCCGAGGTGTGGTCAGCCCTTGGCGATGGTGTGCATCTGTTATTTATATAGTGCCTTTTGAGATAGCCAGCAACTAAATTTGTGTCCCTGTCGTTAATGTATAGTAGCTGGAATTTAAACTGTGTTTTTGAGGGTTGTTTTTATTTAACTAAGCTGCTAACTGAAATTCATGTAGTTTGGAACCATGCAAAGGGACAACTAAGGGTCTCTAAAGGAACTAGCACATCCATCATCATTATAGCAAACATCGCAATGCCTAGAACACTTTTCTGCATAAGGATTATTTTATTAGAGTGATAGGAGAAGAGAATAAATTTGGTAAAATAATCCAAAACCTTACCTTGATATATAGGCTCAAATCCAATGTATTGAATAGATGGGTATTAATAAATAAATTGTTAAATAACTATAAGGAAATGTAGACATGCTGAAGATGTAGCTCAGTGGTGGGGCCCCTGCTTATTATGCACAGGACTGGATCAGATCTCCAGCATGTGCACTGGTGTGCACATACACAGGATAAGAAACAATATGGTAGAATTAGATTCTGTTAATATTAAGCCTCTATTCTAAAAATTTTCATATTTAGGTACATAAAATTTAAACATGCATTTTTGTGTGTACATATCACAAAACGAGTAAACCACAAATTCTTGTTAATATAGGATATTAATTGAAAAATTTGGTTATTTTGTGGGCTCCAAATAATAACTAGTGTTTAGATATTTAATAATACCAATATCTATAATATTAAAACATACTAAGTTTATTAAAGGTTAAATTAATTAAATAATTTTATTAATATATGAAATGTAAATGATTCATTTGATTTATGTAATAAAGTTACTATGCTTGTTTTCTAATTAATAAAAATCTTTGATTTGCTAGTTATTTTTTTCCTGGGTTCTGTTTATCTTTTTAGAGGCTGATAATTATCTACTGGATTTACTTGTGTCTTTTGATATTGAATACATTAGGTTCAGGAGTGAGCTTTTACCTTCTGTAATGGCTTTTCATGAATTTTGTTTCATTGCCTAATCTGCATAATATGCTTACTAAATCCTTTGTGCTGTATATTTCAGGGGAGAAAGAAAACCCAAAATTGATTTGTTTAGAACTTGTATCGCTGCAATTCCAAGATTGATTCCCGATGGTATGGGCAGGACTGAGCTCATTGAATTGTTAGCCAGGTAAGAGAATTTCTTTCTGCTCTGTTCACTTACCTGTTGTTACCTTTTATTAAAATGTATAATATGCTTTGCTATTAAAGTACTACAAAGGCAATAAAAACATTTTTAAGCCTTTATTCGATTTATTTTCTAAATAACCGTTTGGTATTTATTATGTCTTAAACACATCTCTCTACTTATTTTTTTTAATTCTATAGTTCTGTATTTCTACACAAATTCTGTTTTTTTAAATCTGTATCCTTCCATCTTCCATCTTCCAACAGTTCCTTGGAATTATATATGGCAATTTCCACTTAGCATATGGGCTCTATTGATACATGGTGACACCCAATGAGGGCACTGCACATTGTATTTACTCCTGTAATTATTTCTTTAGCATCCAGAGTATTGACCAAGTCTCATTTGCATGTTTTTTCCTATGGCAGAACCTGTAGCTCTGTAGGCTGTAACTTAGAACCTGACCAAAATAAATAAATAAATAAATAAAGCTACTTCCTAAAACAAATTCTAAGGTGATAATGGCAACTTGTTATGAAACTGTTTTATTGATGATGTTATGAATCCTAGAGAAAGGATCAGCAATTTTTTCTGTAAAGTTCCAGTTAGTAAATATGTTGGTATGTTGTACAGTCTGTCACAAATACTCGTCTTTGCGATAGAGAGCAGCCAGGAGCAGGCACACCTGCCTTCCCAGGCGTCTGGCCGAGTTTAGTCCTCAAGCCACAGTTTGTCAGCCCCTGCCCTAGTTGGAAAACCAAATACAATGACTGTAAAGAAGCTGTCATAGTCCACTGTACTAAACAATATGTGTGTCTGTGATCCCAGCACTCTCAGAGGCTGAGGCAGAAATTTGAATCCAGCCTGAGTAGCTTAGTGAGACATTATCTTTTTAAAAATGGCTGGGAATATAATACACCTGGTAGTGTAGAGGCTGTGCATGTGGAGCCTAGTACCAGAGAGAGAGGAAAGAGAAAGAAAAGTACTGGGCAATTGCCCTAAGACTAAAATTAAATTCACAAGGAATAGGTTGTTCTGGGGTTCCTTCCTTCCTTTTTTTTGAAAACACCTTGTATTTCACACAGCCATGGAACACCCTGACCTCAGCTATTGAAGATTATAGACGTAGAATGGTATTTTGTTTCCTGTGAGGATTGTGAAAGAAAGGAGTAATTTTGAAACTTTACTTTATACCCTTGACTAAATTCCTTGCCTTCTCTTTTTTCTGTCTTCAAAGTTTTTTATTAGTGTTTGTCATACGGAGTAGTTACATTCACTTATTGAGAAATTGGTATGCAAGCTCTTTTGAGTTTTGCTGTTAATTAGATTGTAATTATAAAGTTTCATCAACATTAGAAATTAGAAATGTTACATAACTCAGCGGTTAAAGCACTTGCCTAGCGAACCCAAGGCCATGGGTTTGATTTTACTGCACTGTATAAGCTGGATATTGTAGTCCATGAGCTTGAGGCCAGCCTTAGCTACATAGCAAGTTCAAGACTACCATAGACCACAGAGTGAGACTGTCTTTTAAAAAAAGAAAGAAAGAAAGAAAGAATAGGAAAAAATTGTTCTTAAGAAAGCAGGAAAGAATGACTTTTCAATCCAGCTGCTCCTCCTTACCCATGTCTGGTCTTAGTACCCCAAGATAAATTTCCTGCAACCCCAGCAGAGAGAAACTGTACCTAGGAGGGGCGAGGCCATGGAACCTCTCAAAGGAGCCAGGATCTGAACAGAGAGTGACAGTTAGTTTGCTTCTCTATTTAATTTGCCTCTTTCCCTTGTGACATTCATTTGCTAATTAATTTACTTCAGTGAAAAGGAAGATCTCTTTTGTCTTCTGTCCCTATCATTTGGACTGTGGTGTCTCAATTTTCTTTGTTGAACAATAAAAGAAGCCTGCAAAGAAAGCGAAGATACCCTGTAAATTTAAAGACCTGTCTGTAGTCTCTAAGGAAAGTTAATCACTTCCCTTGCCTTTAATTGACCAGGCCAGGTTGTTACCTCCTCTATGCAGTCACACAGATAGGTGTAGGGTGGATGTGTAGCACTCAGGGGATTAACAGATGTGGAAATAAGGTTTAAATCAGGGTCATTGAGCCTTGTCACTCTGGTCTCATCAGTAGCTCCCTCAGTGCTGCTACCAGAGATGTCACACTGGGCTCAAGAGTCTTCCTCATTTGACCGCGTTTGTTCTTGTGATTTGCTCGTTTTCAAGGGCTGCTGCGCCATGACTTACTCCGAAGTCTTTGGAGCTGTGATACATTTTCTTTTCAGCCTCCTTGTCAGTTGAAGTTGATTTAGTGACAGCCGGAACTGTGTTCAGCACGCTGGACGCAGCGATAACTTCTTTATTCTAAAACATACAGCTTCCTTCCTCTGTCATTATGGAAAACTCCAGTTTTCCAGCTTCCCACATTTGTATTGTGGCATATTTTTAATATTACCTACTTAATTAATCAGACTGTTTTCAACTCAGATGCACTTGTGTTTCTCTTGTCAGTCACCAAAGTCATCCTCTTCAGCTCCCAGATCAGAAACTTCTCATACTGTGCTATGCAGTAGTGCCTTACTGCTGATGCCTTTACTATGGTTTTCTCACTTGTCATTTTTTATGTTCTGTTAAAATCGTATAACTAAAATTTGTTCAAGCCTCATATTATTTTGATGTCTTTTAAAAAGTAGTCTAAGATAGCCTCTTGTATATGTATTTAGACCCAGGACTCTTTGTGACCTTAGGTGGTAAGCCAGATCTTTTTGTCCACCGTTCCACCCCTCACACTGGGGCAGGAACCAAACGAAGCCTTCCAGCTGAGCCCCGTCCCCAGCGACTTGTTTGTTCATTTAGTATTTGGAGACCCAGGCTTCCTAACTTGGCCAGGCTGGCTTGAGCTTCTGAGTTGGCCTCACCTGCCCAGAGTGCTGAGGCTGCTGCACCTGGCTGAGGGATGCCTGCTTTTCTAGCATACGCCATTTGTGATTTCTTTCCTAAATTTACTCTCATTCTCACCTTCAGGAATTATTTCTGCTTAATGGACTCTATCTTGATTTGTTATATTTCTTTCTTCATAATCAGTCATCTTATACTTAATTATAACTTCTGTTGCATGTAAAAAATGATTAAGTTACATCTTTTTCAATGATGATAAAGAACAAGGTACATGCAAGATAAGGTTAAGATAACAAGTTATTGGAAATAATTTTTATTCATTATTTGAAAACGGCATATGGTTAAGAATTGAAGAATTTTTAAATGGACTTTCAGTGTCATCTGCGTTCCTTTCTGAACTACAGCATTTAATATGAGATCAGTTTTAATATCCTGGATCATTATTATGGAAACACTAGTAAGAATAGGTTCGTCTGTGAATGTCGACTGGTGTACAGATAAGTGTAGCCCTCCCCCGCCCAAAGTGAATAGCAGTTCCTGTCTTTGTATTTACTGAGAACAATTAAGAGGACATACTTGTAGTAGCTTAGCTTCAGGTGTTGCTGTAGGAGAGGTTTTGAGGCTTGCTAATGGCATTTTGTTCTCGGTAGGCTCACAATTCATATGGACGAAGAACTGCGTGCTCTGGCTTTCAATACTCTGCAGGCACTAATGCTTGATTTTCCAGATTGGCGGGAGGATGTTCTTTCAGGATTTGTTTATTTTATTGTGCGTGAAGTGACTGATGTCCATCCCACTCTTCTTGATAATGCTGTAAAGATGTTGGTACAATTAATAAACCAGTGGAAACAAGCAGCCCAGATGCATAACAAAAGCCAGGACTCACAGGTACCACATTCTCTTGGTCTGTCCGTTTGTATGTGGTCAGTAGTAAATTGTCAATATTGATGTTAATATGGAGTGACTTTCTCAAACGCTAAACTTTTTATTAGTATCAATCACTCAGTATTTTCATAATCTCTTCGCTCAACCTGCTGATAGTCGGAGTGTAAAGTGTGTATGTGCCTGACCTTTCTAACCTTTTCTTGGTGACAGTTATATTTCAATGAGCAGAAAAGCTAAACTTTATTGTAGCTCAGACTTAGGTTTCCAGTATTTTTAAAGTATATAGATTAATAATAGAGATTTGGATTATTTGCTTGCTTTATCCAAGGTATTTGTCCACTTTACTTTTATAGTATCTATACTCCTTCATCATAAAATGTGCTCAGATTATTAAATGATGTACAGGTAACATCTCACCTTGCAGTTTTAGAGCTAGACCATGTAGCCAACCCAGTTTCTCAGCCTTTAATGAGCACACAAATTACTAGCACCCAGTAATCTCTGTTATTAACGAGACCTCACTCTGTAGCCCAAGCTGGCCTTAAAGTCATACCAGTCCTCCTGCCTTAGCCTCCTGAGTCCTGGGATTACAGGCATGCACCACCCACACCTGGCTAATTTTTGTGTGGTATTAAGGGATCAAACCTCGGGCTTTGTGCCTGGAGGCGAGCCCTATAACCACTGAGCTATGCTCCCAGCCCTAATCACTCTTATTTCTACACGGAAGCATTAAGCCAAGAGTAAGTGTTGGTTCCAAGGTTACAAAGTAGTTAGAGAATGATAGAATTTAATTATTTAATGCATAATTCACATTGACACTACCAGTGAAATGCTTTTTCCTCTGTGCACAGAATTACACTTTCATAAATTAAAAATCCTTGAGCCAAGACAGACCTGTAATCATAATTTCCATGACTTGCTTGTTTTTTGGAATGACTGTACATGCATATTTTTATGTTACTTTTAACTTCTTTTTGTTTTTCAAGCATGGTGTAGCTAATGGAGCCTCTCATCCCCCTCCTCCGGAGAGGAACCCATATTCCACTGTGTTCCACGTGGTAGAAGGGTTCGCACTTGTCATCCTCTGTAGTAGCCGACCTGCCACTAGGAGATTAGCCGTCAGTGTTCTTAGAGAAATACGGGCTTTATTTGCACTTTTGGAAATACCTAAGGTAAGATTTAGGTATTTCACGTAGTTGTCTATGATGTACCCAAAACCCACCCTTTTGTTTGTCTTTACCTCATTTCTGTCGCCACCACTGAGGTGTATTTTGTAACAGAGTCTCACAAGAAAGTCTAAACTAACCCACCTGACATTAATTCCTTTAAAAATAAAGAGTGCTAATGTGATTTTTTTTCATGTTTACTTAGCTTTGTCTACTTTGCTTAAGCGTTCCTGAATTATTTTTAGACACGTGACATCTTTCTTTATAGGGTGATGACGAATTAGCCATTGATGTGATGGACAGGCTGAGCCCCTCCATTCTGGAGAGCTTCATACATCTCACAGGGGCCGATCAGGTAAATGTGATGGTTTTGTGCTTCTCCATCTTACTTTGGGATGTCAAGTAGACACATATACTTACATGTAACGTGTGTACATAAATGAGTTTTCTTAACAGATATAATACATTAGAAAGTGTTTTTGAAAACTGGGAAGTATTTTAAAGGTTAAAAGTATTTTTAAAGTAGTATTTGTTTAGGCTGTAGACAGTTCTCACTCCCATAGAAATTAGTTTTATCTTTGTAAAGATCTAATCTTTCTGACCAAAATCATTCCCTTAAATTTAATGTTATTGTATCCTGGGATGGTGGTACATACCTATAATCGCAGCTACTTCGGAGGCTGAGACAGGCAGGGTGATTGCAATTTCAAGGTCAGACTGGACTACATATTTAAACTGTGTCATAAAATAAAAACTCTACAAAAGGAATGGGGATATAACTCAGTGGTTGAATGCCCCTTGCTTTAATATTTGGATTTTATTACAGCATATATTATTCTGGACATAGAGATACTGAATAAAATCATACAGGAAAAGATGTTGAAATTCAGAGCAAAAATTTGTACTCTGTTTCATGAGTAAGTTGAGTGAGTTGACAATATAATACAGTATTTTTGCCAGCATCATGTAATTTGACTTACTAAAATGAGAAGGGAAATACATTAGGAAGAAAAATTACGCTACCTTTTTGGTTCAATTTGAAAAAAAAGATTGTATATCGAAATTCCAAGTTTGATAGAGTAACTATTAAACTTTATTAATGCTGAAAAAATGCCCCCCTCCATTCCCCAAGTACGTGGAAAAGAGGTTTATGTACTTTGTGTATAACACCTGGCTTTTAACAACTTACGAGTCATGTGCAGCCAAGGGAGGGAATAATAAGATTTTTGTAAGCATTTTGGTTTATAAAATCATCTTTTTTGGTGACTAAACGTTGGTACACTGTAGAGAATTTTGTTTTGGACTATTAGCCAGGGACTATGCTGATGAAGAGTAGTAGACCACTTGCTTCTAGCACCTAGAGCAGTGTATAGTCTGAAGGAAAAGCATCCTAATCTCTTTGGTAGAAGTCCACACATACACATCAGCAAGTTCACTCTTTAGTTCTTTGGCAGCCTTGAAAACCCCACAAAAGTTGGAAATTTATATGTGAGTAACTTACGCAGTGGTCCCCAACCTTCTTAGTTCATAGATCCTTGTGAGAATAATAAAGCTCTGGGGGAAAAACCTGTAGCTGTTGATGCACAAAAAATCCTTACATGCAATTTAAGGAAGTTACTACTCTCTTAAACATATCCCCTAACTCACTGTCCTCTGTTCTAGAAACCACCACGAGTAAGCCACTTCCAGTTTAAAGCAACTCATGTGGCAGTTATTAAAATGTGCAGTAAT
This sequence comes from Ctenodactylus gundi, assembly GCA_004027205.1. NCBI lineage: Eukaryota > Metazoa > Chordata > Mammalia > Rodentia > Ctenodactylidae > Ctenodactylus > Ctenodactylus gundi. The sequence continues at coordinate 82,018 of PVKB01004225.1, read as the reverse complement.
CATCTTGTTTTTTTTCCACATAGACCACTTTGCTGTATTGCCCTAGCTCCATAGATTTACAGACGTTAGCAGAATGGAACTCTTCTCCTATTAGCCACCAGTTTGATGTGATCAGTCCATCGCATATATGGATATTTGCACATGTGACTCAAGGCCAAGATCCATGGATTATAAGTCTCTCCAGTTTTTTGAAGCAAGAAAACCTTCCTAAACTTTGTTCCACAGCTGTGAGCTATGCTTGGATGTTTGCATACACAAGGCTGCAGTTGTTATCCCCCCAGGTTGATATAAAGTAAGTTATTTTTCTAGTGTAAATGTAAAAATGTATAGACCTACCTTTTATAATGGTTGCATTTCAAAAGTGGTACAAACCAAAAGTCCCATAAATAATGAGACATCGATGTCTTAAGGAGGGAAAAGAAAGTTGTAGGGGATATAGACTTGTGATCCTTCCCTCTTTTTCGTGTATTGAATCTCATCAAATTTTGTTACCTTACTTGACAGCATTGTGATTGACACATAATATCTAAAATTTTATTGATTGGTGTCTTATATCGTTACACAAGGATTTACTAATACAACTTTTTACTAACTACTTCCCTAAATTATAGTGATTTATCATTAGTTATTAAAAACTTTTAAGAACATCTTGTACGATACATAACTGTCTCTTTTCTTGTCATCAGTAGCCCTATCAATGCTAAGAAAGTGAACACCACCACAAGCAGTGACTCGTACATCGGCCTTTGGAGGAACTACCTGATTCTTTGCTGCAGTGCAGCAGCATCCACGTCGTCGTCCACGTCTGCAGGCTCTGTGCGGTGTTCCCCGCCCGAGACACTGGCGTCCACCCCTGACAGTGGCTACAGCGTTGATTCCAAAGTAAGTGTGTGGGATCTGCTGTAGACTGCATGCAGCCACACAAGGAGCATGGTAAACATTGCTTCTGTGGGTAATAAAGCAGTTTGGTTGAGAATTATTTGTTTGCCCTGAAAATGCATATATGTCATGAAATCCTATTCCTGAATTCCTAGCTGGAACCAGTAACACAAATGGAATGAATTTAATGAAGTTTTTCATTGGTGAGAAGGACCTTTGCTCAGTAATTCATTATAAGGAATAATTTTAAGGAAAGCATCATGCCTGTTTTTTTCTAATTCAAGTTCCTAGAGTTCTCACACTTCTCAGTGACTGGTGAAAAGGAGTCATTTAATAGCCAGTGGCCTTTCTATAGTTTCTACAAGTCATGTAGTGATACATTAGATAATTGATAAAAGCAATATGTAGCTTTTTAAAATATGGCCTGGTATAAGAACACTTAGAACCCTTAATTAAGACTGGAGTCTTAACACTGATGGTACTGTGGAAATAACTTTGCTTTATTTTGTGGGTGAAAAGGTGTGGAATCATGATGGCGTCACGAGTGTGCCCCATTAACTGACATGCAGTAAGTCCTTGGACAAGTCATGTAATCCATTTAGTTTATGTAGATAGAGCACCGGTGGATTTTAAAGTACCATTCATGACAAAAGTCTCATTTATCCATTATCCTTGACCAAAGATCTTTAAAATGTCAAGTTACTCAGTGGGTGTAGTATCATTAGTGACTGTTTTATTTTTTCTTCAGATTATTGGCATACCATCCCCTTCATCCTTATTTAAGCACATAGTCCCAATGATGCGCTCTGAGAGCATGGAAATCACAGAATCCCTTGTTCTAGGTCTTGGCAGGACCAACCCAGGAGCTTTCAGGTAATTGCCTTCTTATGTTTTTTCTGTTCCTTAAAATAATAAGTGGGGTACTTAGGGCTGCAGGTAGATATAACCTATAGAATAATACTTGCCTTGCATACATAAAGATCTGGGTTCAAACCCCAATACTACACAAACATACACACACGCCCACAGATAATATCATAAATTAGAAAATAAATAGCCAAGATACTAAAAATTAAATAAAATTTGATGGCAATTAATTAATGAATAAATAAAGGTGCTGTAGTTAGAGAGGTATGGTACAGAGTCATTACCATAGTAATTTCATACCAGCCCTGACTTTCTAGATAAGTAGCCAGGTAACAGTTAAGTCAGTTATTATTTTTTTATTGCATAAATTAAGATATACCCTCTTTTTTTATAAAGTTGTTTTTTTCTGTCTCTTCTTTTTTTTTCTCTCCTTTATTGGTGATAGGAATGAAAGAGGGCCCCCCATGCTAAACATGTTCTCTATCACTGAGCCATATCCCGTTCTACAGAATTATTGGGAAAAGCTATGTATAAATATGTTCCAAAACTAATAAGATGCCATGTAAATTCTTAATATTTTCTTAATTTATTTACATAGTGATTCTGTTAATGAGTAATCATGGTCTAATAAACTTTTGTTTTAAGAGAATGTTAGATTCTTTCAAAAAATATTTGTGTACATATTTTATATCATGGATTTTTTTTTTACATTCACGAAATAAATTCATTTTTCCCTGAGGTTCTGCTTTGTTGTATCCTGCCAGGCCCTGAGTGTATTCTTTCAAGACAGTCTTCTGTTGATGTGAGGTGCTATTTTTTCCCTCCAAGATAGCGTGTGTAAGAGAATAGCCTCACAAGTTGTGCTATATCTGTAGGTCTTGGGGTAGCCTTATTATTACCCATTAATAAGTGACCTTGAGAGAATATTTCATGACATGTAAATGCATATTGTGCTATTTTATAAATAGGGAACAGAAGTTAACTTTTGGAAAATAAATTTCTGTAAGTGAAATAATTTGAGACAAATAGTTTATATGTCAGGAATTTTATATACATGAAGAAATCATACATGGACTTTCCTTTGTTCTTGGACTTTTTTTTACTTTCCAAGTCTTATACTGTGAGGACATTTTCACTGTATAGTCCGACCATAAATGACAAGCACTTTGATTTTTTTCCTGAAGTTCATCCTTTCTTGCCCACTTGTTACATTATGTTAGTCTGAAGGAGTTAATCAGAAATGGAAACAACGTTGAAGGGACAAAGGTGTTCACTGAGTCAGTACAATAGAAGGGGTTAGGAAAAATATCTTAGCCCCCCCTTATGACAGAATATCATGAATTAATTAAAGGCAGGTGAAAATAATAGCACTCATATTAAATATAAGAAAAAATACTATTTTCTAAGTAATTGTGTTTTACCTACAGAAAATATATGTGGGTCAAAGAATGATTGTAAAGATTAAATATTGATTGTACTACTTACCTCAGTAAATTAGACTAAGTGACTTAGTCATGTTTCAGATGTCATGTAATGTGTTATTTTATGAAATAATAAAAACTATGCTTAAAAGAGTAGATTTTTTGCCAGTATACATTATATTAATATTTACATACTTGTATGTGCCAGATTCTGTTTTGCTATTAACAGAAATATTTGATTTTTCTTCTAGGGAATTAATAGAGGAATTACATCCCATAATTAAAGAAGCACTTGAGAGACGGCCAGAGGTAAGCTGTGCTGTGTAGTTTTTTGTCATTAAACATATAGTTGGCACTGTTCTTGTATAGTGTATTGTATCAAAAGTTAGAAGTTAAGAAGTGGAAGATTATCTACTACATACTTAAACTTCTATTTCCTAAGCACACCTTTCTGCCTACAGAATAACATACACAGAAACCCATTATGTAAAACAGATGAAAAATGTCTGTAGTTTGAGAGCAGAAAGTAACATATATATTAAAGTTGGCATTTTTAAAAAAATGACCAGATAGTAAATGTTTCCATACTATTTCTGTTGCAGTCTCTCACCTGCCTTTGGAGTATAAAAGCTTCACAGCTTACATAAGCAAGTAGGTGTGGTTGTTATCCAATAAAGCTTCATTTATAGTAGCAGGCAGAGTGGACTTGATTTGACCCATGGTCATGGTGTGACAGTCTCTGATCTGGAGTCATAAATCTGCAACACTGGGTTCTGTGCAACTTTCAGAAGTTATGGGTCTAGTGGACAGATGACTGTGTCGACCATATTTGCTTTTCATCGTGTGCCTGAAGTGATAGATAAGGGGTAATAGGAACTGTAGAGAAGCTAACCTTAGGCTGCTGCAGGAAGAAAGCACTGATATTTGAGGGGAATTCTGTAGCCTGTTCTCCAGTAGACATGCAAGGAAAAGACAGTCTAGGCAAATTTGCAAATTTTACAGAAGAATTTGGAAATTATACATTTGTCTGTATTAACTGTACTTTGGAGGAAAGTGGTTGAATGTGAGGCCAGAGATAGCAAGATAGGAACTATCTTTTGTTTCATTTTGTGATACTGAAAATTAAGCTCTGGGCCTTCACACTGAGCTCCGTCCCCAACCCAGTTTTTATTACTTATTTTGAGACATGGGGCTCGTTAAATCACTTAAGTTGTCCAGGCTCGGCTTGAATTTGCAGTCCTCCTACATTAGTCCTCTAGAGTGCTGGGCTTACAGGCCTTTACCACTGGGCCTGGCTCAGATGGAAACTATTTATTGAAAGACACCTACTTTTATTCTTGGTGTGTGTGTGTGTGTGGTATAGCACTTGCCTGGCATAAGTAAAGTCTTGGATTTGATCCCTGGCATATGAGAGAGAAAGGAAGAGAGACTGACTGACTTTTAGCTTTATCCAATAGAATGGTGGTTCCTATATGCTAGTAGCATTTGAGAATTACCCTGGGAGCTTGCTAAAAAGGAAAAACTCCTAGGTCTGTTGACTGAGAGCCCCTGGAGTAGGGCCCAGAAATCTATTTTTGTAAAGTGCCTTAGATGTGTCTGATGACTTTTTGGGAATTCCTGCTGTTTATGTGCAGGGTCCCCTGAGGCATTTAAACATGTGGCAACAGCTGCTCTGTTAGAGACTTGGAAACCTATCAGTAATTCCTCACTCCCTTCTTTTAACTCCATTCTGTAAAGTAGTGAAAGTATCTCCATGTTTTCATTGGCTCAATTTCTGTTTCAGAATGATTATTTTGATTAATGATGATTTACTTGAGGAAAATGGAATTAAAATCAAAATGAAGGAGCAGTATTTGTATTTCTGAGTTTTAGGGGGGAAAGGGCATATCAAGTCATTCGCTATATTTGGTGACATATTTTGAATGTGAGTTATGGTTTGAGAGCCTAAGATTCGTGATCTTTATGGAAACAAAATGAAAACAAGCCAAATAAAACTTTGCAGAAATCTCCAAGGACTATTAGGAAACCATTTCATTCAGTATAAATTGTTACAAGCTTTAGAGAAAGACCCCGAGGAAACAGGCAATTGAATGAATTGATCACCAGAGCACTGCTAATGAAAGGCAGGAAAGTGGATCATGGGCGTGAAAAGGGAAAAACTGGTAGGATTTTAATTGCTCTGTATTATGAAAAGTGCTTCATAAATGAAATAGTAAAAGTAGGAAGTGAGACAGGAGATCTATATCCCAACCCTGTATCACTTCTTGTTGATTATGGTGCCAAGTTAAGTCAAAATGTTCAAGCCATTATTCTGGCCATCAGTTTGGTTGGCCCTAGCAGTACGGACGTGTTTTTATTCAGTACACAATGAGCAAAGAAGTTTTTCTTTTGTTTTTGTTTATATTTATTTTTTTGTGGCAAAATTAATGAAATGGGAAACGTTTGTATTGTCAAAAACTGTTGGACTCATGTCCCTTCAGGATTGCTTTTCCTGCCATTCTTTCATATTGTTGGAACTTTTTAAAAGGAATTCATTATAATTCATTGGCAACTGTTTATTAATCACTTTAATTCTTCTAAGATTGTCAAGTTACCAAATCAGCTAAAATTAATTGTAGAAAAATCATGCAAAATGTTATGTGATTTTGATCTGGCCCATTAGTTTTAGGCATTCGCACATACTTCTTCGATGCAGTAGCTGACAGAGCTCTCAGTCTTCGGTGCACAAACAAAATACTTTTGATGATCCCCAAAGCTCTCTCTGGCGTGCACGCTGGTCTCTCCAAGTCACACCACCAACTTTCCATTCAGTCCCCTAAGGGATTTTTAATTAATATCTTTGTGCCTTTGGAACAGAATATGAAGCGACGCAGGCGTCGGGACATTTTACGAGTACAACTGGTGCGAATATTTGAACTGCTGGCAGATGCAGGGGTCATTAGTCACAGGTTGGTACTGGATTTTGATTTTATAAAATTGGAGAGTGGTTCAGGAATATGAGCTCTTTTCTCTTACGAACAACCTAAAAGCAGAAAAGTATTTTTGCGATTAAAAATAAAAACTGTCTATACCGCTACAAATATTACCTGTCAAATAAAGAGGCATCTAGTATATTAACCAGTGGCCAAAAGAGGCATAGAAAAAAAATCTCCTGCCACGACTAGATGGCTTGGGTTATGATATTGCTCTGACCTCTTCCCCCCTCCCAGTAATGGAGATCAAACTGATGAAGAGCATTCTACCACTGAAACCACTATCTTCAGCCCTGTTCTTTTGAGTAGGGTCTCGCCACCAGACTGATCAAGCTGGCCCCATTCTTGCAGTCCTCCTGTCTTAAGCCTCCTGTGCCCCTGCACTGGGCTTTTTTTCTGTGATTTTGATACTTATTTGCACCTACATTTCTAGGCAAAAGAATAACAGTCTTTTCTTGATATTTAACTATTTCTTACTTAATTTTGAAGATCGATTTCTTCTGGTCTTGAAAAAATTATGCATTCAAAATCTTAAGTGCCACAAAGTTTGCAGATGTATTTCGGAGAGCTGGTTTTTGTTGTCTACTCTGCTGGGAAAAAATAGGAAATCTCCAAACATAATTTATAACTATTATTTCCCACTACTCACAAATTAAATCATAAACACAGGAACTATTGCTTGAGTGAAAGTGTTGACACCAAGACCAGCTCCTTGAGGAAAATTTCATCATCTGTGTGTGTTGAAAAATATTTCCTCAGGAGAATAATGGTGGTGTCTGGCTATTGAAGGAAAAATAATGGATCTAACCGTATCCATACAAAGGTATTTGAAAAGGTGTAAGGGAAAATAATGTATTAATAATTGAACAAGTATGGTAACCATGCATAGCGTATTATTATTACATTAGCATTTGTCCTGATTAAATTTTAGTGCATCTGATTTCTTTCATATTTAGTACTGCAAGCTTTTGGTGCCTGATTTCAAAATAGAACTTTAACCAAAGAGAATTTTAAACCATTGATTCTTTTTTCAGTCTTCCACAAAAATAAAACACTGGAAATTAGGAAAATAAAATTGAAATTCCAATCATTGATATAAAACAGCTAACCTAATACGTATCTGAATCCTTGATTTCTTTTAATGTAATGTTAGTGAATGAAAAATGTTGGAATGGTTTTTGGGAAATTATAAAATATTTTGAATTTTTAATTACAAAAAATTATAAAAATTCTTTTAAAAATTATAAAATTATACAAAAATTATAAAACATTTTGAAATTTTAATTACAAAAGCTGTACTCACTGTAGAGCAATTACAGTTTTTGAGTATCTTTTGATCTTGTTATAAGAAATAAATAGAAGATTATTTCTATTTCAGATTTTTTAAAAAAGATTTCTAGTTAAAGTAAACTTTAAATTCTTTATTTTATTTTATTTTATTTTTCCTTTTGAGTCAAGGTCTCTGCGTAGTTGCAGGCTGTTCTGAACTCACTGTGTAGCTCTGGCTGACTTCAAACTCAGTAATTCTCCTGTCTCAGCCTCCCAAGGGCTGAGATTGTAGACATATACCACCACATGCAGCTAATTTTCTTTTTCTAAATATAGTGAACCCAGGGACTTGCACATGCTAAGCAAGTGCTCTAACCACTGGGTTGCAGCCCCAACCCAAAATTTGAATTCTGAGTGCCATGTACATAGTAGCAACTTAGTGAATATTTGTTAATGAATGAATGTTTTACTCTAATGCAGGTTGCAGACAGCTAAATTGGTTTCTCATCTACTAATAGGCCGTGACTCAGAATCCTTTTTTTTTTTTTTTTTTGAGGCAGGGTCTCACTCTGTAGTCTAGGCTGGTTCTAAACATACTATGTAGCCCAGGCTGGCCTTGGACTCAGGACAATCCTCCTGCCTCAGTCTCCAGAGTGCAGAGATTACAGGCGTGTGCCACCATGTCCTGCTTATGTGGTGCTGGGGAATTGAACTCGGTTACTTAGTGCTTGCTACACAAGCGCTTTAACTGTTGAACTATTCCTCCAGCCCTATGACTCAAGTATTCATTTGTAGAAGGTCATGAATTTATTCATTTGATAATTGTTTATTGATGTAAACTAATATGTTCAGTATACTGTAGTAATATTGTGATGTCTTGCACTTGGTTTTGTGGGTTCAAAATATTTGTTGAAAGAAAGCTCACAACAAGTTAAAAATTACATTTGCTTTTAAAATAATATATATTAGAAGTAATTTTCATATATAAAAAGGAAACACTGGCCTTAATAAAAATGTAAATGTAGTAACTTGTTGATTCGTGTAACACTTTTTGTTTATGAGGTCATGGTTGGTGTCGTGCCTCACACCCATGCACACAGCAACACTAAGATAAGTAGCAGGTAGCACGCGTGATGCTGGTAGAAAAGAAAAGAAACCAGGCTGAACCTTGGCTGGCCATCAGTTCCCAGAGCCTGTCTCCTGCCTCAAAGAGAATCTCCTTGCAGAGATTCTTCAGGCAACTCCACAGGTCTAGAAAGGTTTGAAACCAGCACTCCAACCTTTCCGCGTGAGTTCTCTTTGCATCTGTATATCTGTAGTAGTATCTCAGTGTCTCAGGATAGTTAATTATGCCAAAAATGTGCTGTGAGTAGGCCTGGAGACTGAGAAAGAATGGACCAGCCTATTTTCTTTCTTTCTACACTGGTCTGTTCCCTCCCATAAACGTCCTCATCTCCTTATGTAGAAACCACATATTTTAGCAGACAGGAAATGACATTAAGTGCTCATAATAGTTAATTAAAGTTAGACATGGAATAATATAAATTGAAATAGTGATTAAAAAGCACCATCTATTTTTATATTCAAGTAAAGGCATGTTCATTTAATTTTTACATAGTGAGTGTGTACTGCCATGACTATGCAAAGATTAATATGTGTTATTCTGATTTTGGTTGCCAAGGATTTGTTTTGGTTTCAGTAACAATGTGCAGTCACATTTTCTTCATCATTCATTTCCTTCATTGTTTTCAGTGCAAGCGGTGGCCTTGACAATGAGACGCATTTCCTCAACAACACGTTGTTGGAGTATGTGGATTTAACCAGGCAGCTCCTAGAAGCGGAGAATGAAAAAGACTCAGACACCCTGAAGGACATACGATGCCATTTTAGTGCCTTAGTGGCGAATATCATTCAGAATGTTCCAGGTATCATTTTTACTTTCTTAAATTATTGAATATTAGCAGAGTATGATATATATATATATATATATATATATATATATATATATATATATATATGATTTCACTTGTTGTTTTGTAATCTACGATGAAAAGGAAGATGTGAACATCCTAGAAACATATGTCAACGCCACATGGATGGTAAGAGACTGTTTTACCTGTAAATAAGGGTCAGTGATTAGAAATCAAAAAGGAGCCCAACATATTTTCAGTAATAGTCAAGGTTCTGACATAAAAATCTGAAGAAATCAGTTAGAAAAAATCTGTTGTAGATGCTATGACCAAAGAGTATGTAGCGCTTCAAGTCAGAACTGAAAATAAAATTAATGAGATGATTTTGGTTAAAAGTGTAGGCCATAGGTATAAAGTATATGAGATACATTATTATTAATAGAGTCATTTAATCAGTGTATGCCTGTTGCTGCACAGGCATTAAAATATTCTACAGAATCTGATACAGACAATTGCATTTAAAAAGTCCTGAACTCTTTGTAGGTGTAAGTCATAAGATTCTGACTATATATCTTTCCTATGCAGCATAAATACAGTTTTTTTCTCTTCAAAAAAATGAAATCAGGGCCTTTGTTACTTTAAATAGTATGTGCCAACCATTAGCTTTTAAAAAGCATAGGTTGCATTATATTATGGAACCATTTAAGCACATAATTACACTAATTTCAAGAGCAGGAGCCCTATTTTAATTTTTGGAAGAAAACTTATGCTATTTCGAAAAGAAGAACATGTTTTTTTTTCTTAAGTTTTTAGTTCAGAAGCTCATTAATATGAAGGTATGATTTAGATTTATTAATGCAGGTTTTCACATCTTCCTCCTTGGTAGAGTGATGCTGTTCTATTTCTTCAGCAACACTTGATGCAGAGAACTCTTAGAACAAGACTTCAAAGAGGAAGAGATAATCTAAAATAAGTAGTTTGCAGACTGTGCTGGTTTCTCAGAGACCTGAGGCTCTCTGGTGCCATTATCATTTGGCAGAATGGACTTGAATCCCAGGCCTCATGCCTTACTTCAAAGAGATCAGCTTCCCTTTTATCTCTTCTGTCTGTCAAGAATTCTTTTGGTTTCTGTAGGTAGCTTTCTTACTGAAGAAGAAAAACAGTTGAAAAATAATACTTATTTTGTCCAAAGGCCTCACTTGCCATTGAACCAGGATCCTGAGGTGGGTTTGTATTAAAGTCTTGGCTGGGTTTGCCATTTAGGGCAGTGACACCCCAGCCGGCGCTGGGTCCTGCCTGGACCAGCCTCCCTGCACCATTCCGCCTGCCTCCACAGTTTCTGTGACATGCGTGCATGGTCACAGCCCCATGGAGGTTGGATATGTTCTAATGAAAACTTCAGTTCCCTCTCCTTTTTTTTCATAGCCATATGAATTTGATAACAAATAAATTGGCATGTATTTTTTGACTAAAAGAAATAGAGATAAAAATTTTAATCTATGCTTTGTTTGCAGTGCACCAGAGAAGAAGTGTTTTTCCTCAGCAGAGCCTTCGTCACAGTCTGTTTATGCTCTTCAGTCACTGGGCTGGTCCTTTTAGCATCATGTTTACCCCCTTGGACAGATACAGCGATAGAAATATGCAAATTAATAGGCATCAGTACTGTGCATTAAAGGTATTGACTTGAAATCCTAATTCCTTTTTTCTTATGTTAAGAGCAAAATTAAATATTTTTATATATCAGTATCTGATATGTAATGGATTTATTCAGAGTATCTAAAACTATTAAAATATATGTCTGTTTGGCATATTGAAGCCCATTCTAACTTTAAGTACATTAAATACAATGAAAAAGCAGTCCAAAGTCTTTCAAAATTTTATTACCATTTCTTAAAAACTGAAAAATACCACCAAACAATATTTAGTTTTTGATACTGGAGTATTTTCTTTTGGTACTTTTATTTTTCTTCCAATACAATTTTGATTTCATATCTAATTTGATAGGGTTTTTATTTGCTCATAATAATTTCTTACCTTTAAGAGTTACTGTTAACTTTTTTGTTAAAAAATACTTAAAATATTGTGGCTAAATAAACATGAATAAAAATCTCGCCTCTTCTCATTAAGCAGCCAACATTTATCCTCCTAATTTTTTTAAGTGTAATTCTGATATTATTGTTTGAAGGCTATGTCTGCTGTACTGTGTTGTGGCCCTGTTGCAGATAATGTGGGACTTTCATCAGACGGCTATTTGTACAAATGGCTGGATAACATTTTGGACTCTCTGGACAAAAAGGTAATTATGATAGTTTCTTTAAAATTCTTAACTGTCTTTGCATTATTCATAGTTAATGAGTAACCCACTGAAAATAGCTCTTTCTACTTTATAGTAGGATGAAGTTATACATAAAAAGCCTATTGTGTAAAATGAAATAGGGTACCATACCTGAGAGAGTTCTAATTCTTATTTGTCACTTATTTAAATAGTTGTAATTATTCTTTTATTTTATAGCATCTGTAAGCAGAATATATACACATGTATTTATGCATGTGTATGTATCTATATGTGTGTATACATAGTTTCATTAGATCTCGAATCTAAAAATATTAATATAGAATGTGTTAAATTCCATGGAAGACATACAATACTTGCTGTGATTCATTTTGGTTCTGACCATCTCCAGTTAATCATTTTAATCATTCTTATTTTCCCTGTCTGCTCCCTGTCCCCTTACCCTCACATGGGGGCTTCACAATTTAAAATAGAGCTTACATTTTCCCCTCAGAATAATTTTTCCACCAGATTATCATAAATAAGAATAAAGCCTGATAAGAATAATTGGAGAGGTTAACAGCTCATTTTTCTGAAAGCACTTAATCATTTTTCATATTCATCAACTGCCTTTGGTGCTTGGTTAGAAGAGAAAATCATACAAGAGTTTTTTTTTTTAAAAAAAAAAAAAAAGAGAAGAGGCCAAATATAATTTGTCCATGTCATCTTTTTTCCTGCTGCCTGAATAAGCTGAGGAGTTGTATGAAAAAGGAATGATGTTTGCCATTAAATTCAATGATTGTGTGCACAGTATTACTTTGGTAAAAAATGGGAGGAATGGACAGATAACACCCAGCTTTCCCTGTCCTGGCCGCACTGCAACTCCCCCAGGTTCATCAGCTGGGATGCGAAGCAGTCACGTTGTTGCTGGAGCTGAACCCAGATCAGAGCAACCTCATGTACTGGGCTGTGGACCGGTGTTACACGGGTTCCAAGAGGGTGGCAGCCGGCTGCTTCAGAGCAATAGCAAATGTGTTCCAGAACAGGTACTCCATGCACTGTGCCTCGGGTATTAATTAGATGTTTCGTTTTTTAAAGATAGTTTCCATTTGAATTCAGAAATTCTGAGAAACCGGTATTCTCTTCCCTGAAACTTCAGTGGAATTGAGCCAATAAGAATGATCATCAGGAATCTGTTGTTTTATATCTGTTGGCTTAAAAGAGAAGTCACGCCGGGCTCAGGGTTCCTGCAGCCTTGCCGCTGTGTGTCCTGCGTAGGCCCTGGTGTGAGCTCCTTCCGTCGTTGTTACTTACCTAACATGTGAAATTTGTCCCTAGGGACTATCAGTGCGACACAGTGATGCTCCTCAATCTGATACTGTTTAAGGCAGCTGATTCTTCTAGAAGTATCTATGAAGTTGCTATGCAACTTTTACAGGTTTGTAAACAGATGGGAATTATTTTTTTTATTCAGGATTCACTGAAGCCCAGTATTTTATTCTCGCCATTAAATCATCCTAATATTAATACTAAAAGCTTCATTTTTAATAAAAAGTATGGTACCAAGTTTTGTGATAAAGATAAAATGGGTACTTAAATGTATAAATAATAATAGTTATTCAAAGCTGTGTTATAGAAAGATTATGTTGTATATTAGTACATGTATCTATAAAAATACAGATATTGACTGATTAGGATTTATGTTTGTAAGTAATTCTGTTGAGCAGAAGAGAATTGAATGTGAGTTGAATGTCTTGAGAGCCATGTGAAAAGTAATTAGTTCATTGATGATTTTTCCCATACTACTTTATTAGACTGTGTATCATGAATGTACAACACTTAGCTAATTGGAAATAGAGCTGGGTTCTTCAGTATTAACCAAAGGCTAAAGTCGGATTCAAACAGATGCTGTCTTTCCTGAACACTTCAGAGTAGTAGCAGTGCTGGTCAGACCATGTTAGGACTCGATGCTGATGCCTTTGGTTATTAGCAACGTACCTCTTTACATAGGGAAATGCCAAAAGAATTTTAACTTATATTCCATATATAACCTGTGTTAGCCAAGATCTACTTGAAGCCCTTTTTTTTGAAGCCTTTTTTCATACTTACACATATTTTTATGTAGACATACTTTTGAGCTGGAAAAGTAATATGTCTTTTTCAAGTATTTGTATAATGTATTATTTTCAGATTAATGCTACTAACCCTTACCCTCGGCAGTAAACATACAAACAAATAAATGGAGTGGAGATCTTTTTAAAGAGTTTTAGTTTTTGTTTTCTTTTTCAAACATTTCCTAGCATTAGAACTTAACATGCTTTGTAATATACCTAAACGTATATATTTTAAACTGGAATATTTTGTGAGAGAAGATTCTCAAAATTAGAGCTGAGCGTAAGGGAACCCATGAACTATTAAGATAAATTGATGGAGTTTCCATTTCTGTAGATTCTGGAACCAAAGATGTTTCGCTACGCTCACAAATTGGAAGTTCAGAGAGCAGATGGCATCCTCAGCCAGCTGTCCCCTCTGCCGCACCTGTATTCTGCTTCCTACTATCAGCTGTCCGAGGAGCTGGCCAGGGCGTACCCTGAACTCACTCTCGCCATATTCTCAGGTATGCTCACTGAGCCGGTTAGTTTGTCCTTTGAAGTCATTTCTTAAAAGCTATTTTTAAATTTTGGGGGTTCTGGGGTTTTTTGTTTTGGTTTTAGTCTTTTGAGGTAGGGTCTTACTATGTAACCCAGACTGGCTTCCAATGATGATCCTCTCGCCTTAGCATCCAAGTGTTGGGATTATAGGCATACACTACCACAGCCAGCATAGAAAATATCAAATATACTAATTATGAAATTGAATCACAACAAAACGTGATGTGACTGCTTCACATCCCAGCCAATGAACCTGGGGGAGTTGCAGTGCGGCCAGGACACAGAAAGCTGGGTGTTATCTGCCCATTCCTCCCATTTTTTACTAAAGCAGTATGTGCATACAATTGTTGAATTTAATTGCAAACATCATTTCTTTTTGATTCAACTCCTCAGCTTATTCAGGCAGCAGGGAAAAAGATGACATGGACAAATTATATTTAGCCTCTTGCCTTTCTTAATTAAGGAAACGTTTTCTCTTCCTTTAATAAGAACTCTTAATGCTATTCAATACTTACATTCAGTTTTTCGTTTTTTATTTGATAGAATCATTATAGGATTTTATGAGAGTCTTACCTCACTCCAGAAAAAAAAAAAAAGGAAGGAAGAACATGCCTAGGGGCATACTTCAGCAGTTTGAGTGCTTTCCGGGCAGCGCGAGGCCCCAAGTTCAATTCCTCAGCACAGCGTAAGCCGAGTCTGGTGGTGCATACCTGTCATCCCAGCACTCGGGAGGCTGAGGCAGAAGGATTGCCGTGTGCTTGAGGCCAGGCTGGGCTACATAATTTACTCAGGACTAGCTCGGACCACAGAGAGAGACCCTGTCTCAAAAAAAAGGGGTAATTCAAAAAATATTTCTTCAGTAGATATAGGGTGACTGCATATTTGGTATTGGCCTGCCATTAGTTATAAAACTGGAAAGGAATGAGGATATTCTGCAATTGAAACCCGAAACCTCTCGTCATAGGAGTGGGTAATGCAGTGTCTTGAGCAGAACTGTCAGCAGGGCCCCGTGCTGCTCACTGGTGCAGCTGCCTTTCCTTGGAGCTAGTGAGTATTCCCACCAGGGCTTTGAGAATGTCAGGACTACAAAGGAGGAAGATGGTCAGATCTGTGTGCTTGGGGCTCTGATTTAAGGGAATTTTATTGTCCATCCAGCTCAACCTTTGACCCTCTAAAAGCACTGTTACAGATGCCCTGCAATGCCTTGTTCTGTAACTAACAAGTTATAATTATAGCACAAAAGACACTCAGCCAGATGTCCAGCTTGTCACCAGCAGCAGGATCTTCTAGTTTAAGTAGTAGATGTGCCCCAGAAGTGGCACAGGGGAAGGGATAGGCGAGCTCTGCCTGGGGCCCTTTCCTCCACTGGGGATCAGGGCCCGGCAGCCTCAGCACTCTTCGGTGATGAGTATAGTTTCTCATTCCGAGTTGAACTGACTTGGAGGAATGAAACTACTTTAATTTCCTCCATGCACTTGTGAAAAGCAGTACTTCTGTTTGACTCCCCTGGCCTCCCATTGGTGGTGACACTTTTGTGCCTTCATTTCTCTCTGCTCCCAGTTCTGTGCCAGCCCCGCCACATGGGCTCTGAACGTTGGCTTTGCTGCGGGAGGGCTTCTGCTGCAGGCTTCTGGCAGACAGTAGAGGAGTCCCCAGCATCGGGCCTCGTGGTGCAGGCGCGGGCCCTGACCGCAGCTCTGTCCTTGCCGTTTCCTTCACTCTCATCCTTAGCTTCTGACTTCAACTCTTGTTTAGGTTCTTTTTTTCTAAACCAAAACAGTGTCTAAAGTGAACAAATTCCATGGCTGACTGTGCTGCCCTGTGTAATTTTCACTTGTTCTCAAGACAAGAGGAGAGCAGTATTTATTAGGGATTTTACTATAGTGGTGCAGGCATTAACATAGACTTTACCTCCTCCTCCTTCCTTCTGGGCCAGTGCAGTGTGTGTCCTCAGCTCAGCAGCCGTTCCCACCCTGTCTCTCCATCCTCTCCTCCTCCACATCACTCTGCCCCCTCCGTATACTATTCTTGAGGATCTTCCTCCTCGGCTTCACGTTGGTGTCAGTAAACATACTGCCTGCTAAACCCAACTTCATCCCACCTGACCTAGACTCTTAACTGCCTGCTACTTCCATAGTGACTTATGTTGTCTATCTTGTATTTATTTTAAATTCTGGCTTTTCTTGATTTCTAAAAACAGTATTTCGTTTATTTATTTTTTTCTGCTATGCACTGTATCTTATCTGTCACTGTTGTGGATCATAGATTCTTTCCTTCTGCCCCCTTAAGTGTTCAGAGTTTCAGCCTGGACCACTCCTCACTGTCTCCCTGCAGGAGATTAGACCACTGCCGTGCTAGTGGTTTCTGAAACACTCTGAGAGCTCCAAGTCTTTTATATCATATTAGAAGTGATGAAATTTGTGTATTAGTAGAAAGCATTCTGAATGTGAAGGACAGAGTTGGGCATAACTATATGCCAGCTATATGTGGAGGTGCATACCTCTAATGCCAGCACCCCAGGGACTGAGGCAGAAGGATTACTGTGAGTTCAAGACCAGCCTGGGCTACGTAGTGAGTCCAGGACCACCTAGACTACACAGTGAGACCCTGTCAAACAAATAAACAGCAAAGCCCTCCCCACCCAAAACACCAACTGTATACCACAACTGAAGTCAAGTATGGTGTGTGCACTACTACTCAGGAGGCAGAGGTGAGTGGGGGGGATTGCTTGAGCCAGGAGTTCAAGATTGTCCTGAGCAACGTTATAAGACCCTGTCTGAAAGGAAGAAAGAAAAGACTGAACGCTTCGTTGACATATTGTACAGTAACCCCACAGAGCAACTATTTTTGTTGCTCTCCTTTTAGAGAGTAAGAAACTGAGGATCAGAGGCTGAAAGGTTGAGCTCAGTTCAGCCAGTGTGTGTGGTAGAGCTGTGGAGTTCAAACTCATGGCTGTGCTTTGCCAGAGCCCAGGTCAGAATCACGCCATGTATTTACACCTTCTGATGAGTAAGTACACGGCCAAGAGGGAAAGATGGCAGAGGAGAAATTATTTATAGTGATCGTGAAGACTAGAGTATGTAAAGGCTGAAGAGTTTTGAAATCAACCTTGTGTTTGAATTCTCTGCCCCGCAAAAGTAACATATAATAGGGATTTTTTTCCATGAAGCAAAAAAAAGTGATATTCTTAATTTAAATAAATCCATCTTTAAAGAGCGGGAGAGAGGGAGGGAGGGAGGGAGAGAGGGAGAGAGAGAGAGAGAGAGAGAGAGAGAGAGAGAGAGAGAGAGAGAGAGTGAGTTAATGGGGATCCAACCCAGGGACTTCACACTGAGCTACATCTCCAGCCCATTTTTATATTTTCAATTTTGAGATAGGGTCTTAACGAGTTGCCCAGGCTAAGCCCCAGCTTACAGTGTGTCCTCCTGCCTCAGCCTCCCAGAATGCTGCGATTACGGGCCTATACCACCTTCTTAAGTTGCAGTTATATTCATTTATTTCTTTTGAGGAGATCGTAATCATTTTAAATGTATAGTTCAGAAGCCTTTTCCCTCTGCCCTTGCAGATGTGTTGAATATACACAATTATTATAAAGCAGATCTCAAAGTTTTTCATCTTTCAGAAATATAAATCTGTATCCACTGAACAACAATCTCCTTTTTTCTTCTTCCTAGAGCTGACAATAATCAGCATTTTATTTTGTATTTTTATGAATTTTACTACTGTAGATACACAGTATAATAGGTGTTTTTTCTTTTGTGACTGGCTTAAGTCACGGAGGATAATTATGGCTTCAGGGTTCATCCACACTGCTACTGTGGCAGGATTTACTTAGCTCTTTAAAGCTGCACAGTGTTCCACTGTACGTATGGATGTGACATCTTGTTTATACATCCATCACAAGTCTCCTCTGCCCATTGCCTCTTCCACAGCGTGCAGCTATGGGCGCTAAGCTACAAATATCAGTTTGAATCGCTGCTTTCAGTTCTTTTGGATAATACTCTGAAGTGAGATTGTTGCAGCTGGTTTGGTAGATCTGTTTTTGAATTTGGGGGGAACTGCCATGTTGCTTTTCACACAGCGTGTATCATTTTACAACCCCACCCATGGTGTACAAACGTTTAACTGCCAAACATATTTTATGTAAAACGTGATTTATGTTAGCTATTAATTTTCTTTATGCTGTCACTGAAGTGCAATTTATTAAAAAGAAAAAGTGTTCATAACTGTTAAATGTAATGAATAAAGTCCAGCTTCCTATCTTTGAAAAGAAGAAATTGAAATTAATTATAGGTCAAAGGAAACAAAACCTGTATCCGTTGTCCCCTGTGGTTTACTTCTCACTAGAGATAAGCCAGAGGATCCAGACGGCGCATCCAGCCGGCCGCCAGGTCATGCTGCACTACCTGCTGCCCTGGATGAACAACATCGAGCTGGTGGACCTAAGGCCTTTGCCCACAGCTCGGCGCCATGAGGAGGATGAAGATGATTCTCTAAAAGACCGAGAACTTATGGTGACGAGCAGACGCTGGTTACGGGGAGAAGGCTGGGGCTCCCCACAAGCCACTGCAATGGTTTTGAACAATCTCATGTACATGACTGCAAAGGTAACGTGGGTTTTGTAATTGCAGTTGTGCACAGAATTACAGAGTTAGGAAGAGCAGGCATGGCTGCAAGCAAATGCAGAGAGAATGCTGAGACCTAAGCAAAAAAAAAAAAAAAAAAAAATAGCAAATTCCCTTCTCTAAAAACTTTGCATCAGTTACATCTTGTTTCTTCAGGTAAAACCCTATGTGATTAATGACAGTGAGATTCCTTGAAAGAGATGATTGTCATGATTATTCCTCTAAAACATAGAAAAGATTGCAGCTGCTTGTAAAGTTTCTAATATTTCATGGTGTGACAAGTCTGGTGTCCCCCGGACAGCCGGCACTGAAGTGTGTTTTGTGTGTACTGCGTGTAGTATGGCGATGAGTTAGCCTGGTCGGAGGTGGAGAACGTGTGGACTACCCTCGCTGACAGCTGGCCGAAGAACCTGAAAATCATCTTGCATTTTCTGATCAGCATCTGTGGAGTGAACAGTGAACCAAGCCTCTTGCCTTACGTATGTATTCACGTTCATCCAACTTTTTCCAGTGTATCTCTGTTACCTGACGTTTGTTATGCCAGAGTATGAGTGACAGGCAAGAGCCAGAAGCAGCACAGTCAGAAAATAGCATCGGGGGCTGGAGGCGTAGCTCAGTGGTTAAAGCGCTCGCCTAGCAAGCACTAAGGCCCTAAGTTTGATTCCCAAGCACCACATAAATTGGGTGTGGTGGTGCACACCTGTAATCCCAACCCTTGGGAGGCTGATTAAGAATTGCTAGCTTGGGCTACATAGAGAGTTCAGGACCAGCCTGGGCTACAGAGCAAAATCCTGTCTCAATCAATAAATCAGTGAATCAATAAGAGAAGAAAAGAAAACAGCATATGGAGTGACTTATTCAGCCAACACTACGTAGTAGTACTGAAAGCCAGGTGCTTTTCTAGGTTCTGGGTGTTTCTGTCTGATGAGTGAGTGATACAGATTGTATTTTTTTTTACAATACCTACTTTATTTAACAAATCAATACGTTAGTAAAGTACTGTTGTGCTAAGGGCAACGAAGGAAAATTGTGGAGTACTAAATAACCAAGGAGCCCCAGATGTGAGGGAAAGCACAGGAAGACATGGAAAAGGAAGGAAAGATGAGATGAGCCATACGACCTTTGCCTTCTGGAGGGGGCAGTGAGCCAGTAGTAAAATCTGTCCCTGTGAAGAGGCTACAGTCTGCCAAGCATGGTCACACACACCTGTGATCCCAGCATCCTGGGAGCCTGAGGCAGGAAGATGACAAGTTTGAGCCCAGCCTGGGCTATTTAACAATTTAAAGAATTAGCAAGACCTTTGCTCAAAATCAAAAAAGATGGCATATAGTTCAGTGCAAAGGCCCTGAGTTCAATCTCCAGTACTACGCCACACCCGAGGTCAGTATAAAATTATCAAACCCAAGGACTGTATTGTAAGCACACATGTCACACACGCCTGTGTGTTTAGATACATAGACAAATGTATTGGTAGGTGTCACGTGGCGGCTTCTCTCAGGTGTGCTTCACTAGTCCTGGTACCTCAGGAAGTCGACCTGAAAGGTCTTACAGATCCTGCCTTACATGAATCAGTCAGTAGCGAGGCTTTGGCCAGCATTGCCCTGGTTCACATAAAAGCGTCATCGTCAAGGCGTGCCCAGGATTGTGAGGCCTGGGGCCTTTGCACTTACTGTCCTCCTCCCTGACAGCCCCAGTGCCCCCTCACCAGCCTCCTCTTGGTCCTCCCTAGACTGGCTGTTCTCCCTGGGACCTTTGCTGCTCGTCCTCTCGGAGCTGCCGCTGCCCTGTCCCTGTGGAACGCTCTTTTCCCTTTCTCCACCTCATTGGTCCTCCCAGCACTTATCACCACACATGCTAAATGTGTTTGCCTCTACCCAGTGGATTGTAAACTCCTTGTGCAGAAGAGTCGTGGGTCATTGCTGCATGCTGAGTTCAGTTTGGGAATTTTAAGGATTAGCCATTTGTACTGAAATTTAAGGACTCACCATTTTCTAAGAATTTTAAAGGAATCAATTTTAATGTCAGTAGTAATGATTTCTTAATGACTGTTCCTTAAACATTCTTTAGAGGCCGGCCATGATGAAAAGCACTTCAGCTACATTGTTTCCGTTCATCTCAGAATATACCAAAGGGCTGGGTGGGGCGGCGGCAGGTTGCCACATGCATAGAGCAAGGCAGGGCGACAGTAATTCCCACAGAGCTACATGGCTGCCTAGCTGTAGCTCTTTCCTGGAAAGGCTGGAATTCCAACTGACTTGCGCCAGCCCCAGAGAAGGGGGTGCAGTGGGTGGGGCGGGCCGGGCAGCTTGCTGCAACTGGGCCGGAGTGCCAGCTCGGGCCTTCAGTGAGGCCGAGTGAAGGTGCAGGGCAGCAGTGGGCGTGGCACGTTGGGGACCCTGCACCTGAACACAGATTTACGCAGCAAAGCCAGTTGGGTAAAGAGCCGTGCGAGCTCAGTCATCGGGCTCGTCCAGCAGTCAAGGGCAGATCCTCTAATCCTTCCTTCCTTTTCAGATTTGAGTCACCTGGGGGTCTTGATTCTGGAGGCCGTGGTGGAGACCCCAACTCCTTATTTCTAGCAGGTTCAGCATGCTGATGCCTACACTGCCAGGAGCACATTTTGAATAGTAAGAAAGTACAGGAGGAAAGAAGACAGATGTGTTGATCAGCTTGTAAATTGTTTCCGTAGTACATATCGTTCAAGCATGCAGTGCACAGTACAAGGGGCAGGTGCAGCTCAGCTGTGAAAGTGCAAATGCAAGGCCCTGAGTTTGATTCCCCATCACCACATAAGCAGGGCATGGTGGCACACACCTGTAATCCTAGCACTTAGGTAGCTGAGGGAGGAGGATTGCCTTGTATCTAAGGCTAGCCTCTGAGCTACATAATGAGTTCAGTATGAGCCTGGACTACAGAGCAAGACCCTGTCTACAAAATGTATGTGTGTATGTATGTATGTATGTATATGCACACCACAGAACTAATGGTTTGTTTCATTTACTAAACAAACTCATTATGTACTAGCCATTTCGAAAGTTTTTTATTACATATCTTAACTCAGTTCTCCTAACAGCTGTGTGAAGTAGATTCTATGACTGTCCTTACTTTGTAGGTGGGAAAATTGAGTCTTTTTTCTGATGCCATAACTAGTTATATGGTAGACAGAGCTGCACTCCCTGTGCAGGCCATGTGGCTTGAGTTGTGTTCCGGTTATAGTTCCGTTCCTGGGAGCTCAGTGACTGCTCTCCACACTTCGCCCACTGGAGAGAAAGAGGCAGGCACAGTGACAGGCACATCCCAGGTTTCTCTGAGGGCTGGCTGACTAAAGATCAGATGAAAATCTTATGGTGATGCTAACCAAGCTTCTTCCAACAAAAAAGAAACTTGTAGATAAGCAAGCCTTTTGCACATTGTTAAAAAAAAAAAAAGGAAGGACATAAAGTTGTGAGAACTATCAAACAGTATATTCATTTGGCCCCAGCAGGTGAAATGCAGAGGCGATGGAGGACAGACGGTGTCCGCGGAGTCTGCCTGCTAGTCAGGGCTGCTCCCAGTTAGGCTGTGCTGATTTTCCCTGTATTTAATGTTTAGTTTATTCAAAAAAAAAAAAAAAAACTGCTTTTGAGACCATCTTGATGTAACAAAAACTTCTACTTTTTTTTTTTAACACTTTTTCCCATGGCAGGTGAAGAAAGTCATCGTTTATTTAGGGAGAGACAAAACAATGCAGCTGCTGGAAGAGCTGGTGAGTGAGCTGCAGCTGACGGACCCTGTGAGCGCGGGCGTCACACACATGGACAACCCCCCCTACTTCCGCATCACCTCCAGCTGCAGGGTCCCTTCCGTCACCTCAGGTGAGGCGAGCGGGCGGCCCTGTGTGCCTTCAGTGAGGGCTCATGTCTTTAAATATCACTCTTGAGAAAAGAGACATGTAAGTCACATATGGTTAATGTGACCAGATGTAGTACATCATATGAGTCAGTAACTCTGGTAATGTAAAGACTTTTGATTTTACAGCGAGGTACAATATTTATTCAGATCTGGAATATAAACTTACATATCTTTCTACAACAGATGCATTTTTAAATGAATATAACTACTTATATTTAAGAAATACTGAAATTGTATCATCCCACATTGTAATTATTTGGGCATATTTTATACATTAAATTCAGCCAAATTATTGTGTATAGTGTGGGTTTTTTGTTGTAAATTGACAAATTATATGTATTTATAAAGTACAAAGTATCGTATGATTTATGAATACAGTGTGAAATAAATTAATTAACATATATCGCCTCACATACTGATAAAATTATATTTTGCGTTGTTGAAATTACATCACTAACGGAAAACCTTCCATTGAAAATCATTATGTCTGTGGTGGGAATCTCTATGGAACTGTCTCCCAGATTATGTTAAATGCTTTTAGCAAGTCAGTACCATAACTATCTAACTAGAAATGCTTTGAATTATATCTTTATAATTTTTGTCAACTGTTTTTATCATTTAGCCTTTTTGTTCTGTGTCTGCTAATTTTTTTAATTTCAAAGGGTTTTTTTTAATTAAGACTTTTTAAAGTAGTATCCTATGCATGTTTCATGGTTTGACTGACTGTCCATCTCCCTGAAGTTCCTGTTTTCTCTAAATTGCTGTTTTTTCTTTATAAAAGCTGTCCCTGAAAGCCTACCATTTCTAGATCTGTCTTTTCATAAGAAAACAGTACTAATAATTGATACGTTTCATAGGTATGCATGGAACTTGTTGATTATGTCTTTCATGAGATAATGAATTCGGTGGTATCCGTATCTGTAGTAGGTCTTTTTCCTTGGATTCATCTGAATTTTCAGAAGATGTTTTCCTGTGTACGGTGGAGGTGCTCTGTGCATCTATGAATGAAAGACATTCACATTTGTGCACAACTTAAGCCTCTGTAAGACCAATGGGATAAGAATTACACAGAACGTGAAACACAACCTTAACCTTAAGTACTTTGTTGTTGTTGTTTAGGATCAAAGTTTTCATGCAGGGTCTTCACACTGAACTACATTCCCAGCTCTTTTTTTTTTTTTTTTTTTTTTTGAGACAGTCTTACTAAGTTAGTTGCTAATTGCCCAGGTTAGGCTTGAACTTGCAGACCTCCTGCCTGAGGCTCCCAGTGTGCCGGGAGTGCAGACCTACGGTGCCAGGCCTGGCTATTTGTATTTTCATCTCAGCCCTGTTTCCAGTAAAATGCCCCCACCATCCGCTGACCTGGTGCGGCCTGCCTGTCCTCCATCCTTCCAGATGCTTACTGCCTCTCCAGCCTCAGCCTTCATAGGTTCAACAGCCCAAAAGCTTTTCAGCTCTCTCCACCACTTGCGTTTGCAACGCCTAATTATTTCTGGCCCGTTTGTTGCTTCTGTCTTCATTCCCTCTTTGTCATCATGAATATATTGTTAAAAAAAAAAAGAACACTTTGGTTTTATTTCGGTGTTGGAAATCATTTGTCCATTTTTTTCCTGTTTTTTATTTTTATTTATTTATGGTGCTGGGGATTGAACTGAGGACCTCCACCCTGAGCCAAGTCTCAGTTGTTGTTTATTAGTTTTTATTTTGATATAGAACCTTGCTAAGTTGCCCGGTCTGGGCTTGAATTTGCCATCCTCTTGCCTTATTCTAAGATGCTAAGGTTATAGGCATGCACCATCATACTTGGTTTATCGTTCTTTTAAATCAACAGATCCTCTTTTTTTATTTTTGGTAACAGGAACTACATCCAGTAGCAATACAATGGTAGCTCCCACAGATGGCAACTCTGATAACAAGCCCATTAAGGAAACCCTGGAAGAGAGGTGAGCACTTGCGTTTTTCATGAGCCTTCTGGCCTGACCCACGCCAGCGTCATCAGATTACATGATTGTTTCCACCTTATGTTTGTGTTTTTTGTTGTGTTCAAATTCTAATGTAGAAGTAAGCTTCCACATTGGAACGTTCCCATACTTTCTTAGTACTAAAGTTACTGACACTCAAGGTGTTTTAGATGGGTGCTCTTACGGACAAAGACGCGAGTGTGATAGGTCACTTTTTGTGTTGCTTACATCTGGGACTTTCCTGAGTGGGTAATTACTCTGCCTGTTTTATGTAAAATGGGTTTCACCGGAGTACTTGTTTAAGGAAAATGTTTAGGTAGGAATAATTGACTAAAATCTTCAACTGTTGAATTAGAAGGTAGAAGTTAATATATACCATAGCAAGCTTTTAGTAATATTTTATGTGAGGTATACTTTTCTAAGTATAGAAAGTAAAATTGTAAGTACAGATTCCACCTTACTACTAAAATGTGATTAACCTCCGTGGTCATTCCCACAGCTGCGTGCACCTGGACATCTACAGCGGACTGAACAGTCACTTAAATCGTCAACATCACAGACTAGAATCTCGATACAGCAGCAGCTCTGGAGGATCTTATGAAGAGGAAAAAAGTAATAAATTCCAAATGTTTTTACATAGCCATATTGATGAGGTATCTTGTTCATTGTATTGATGTTATTAAGTATCATTTTCCTATAAATTGTTCTCAGAAACAAGTATTTAACTGCCACTAGTGGTGTTCCAACATAATCTGAAATGTCTTGATTTAAGGAGTGATTTTCATAAGTAATGTCATGTGGGGGAAATTCTTTTTTTTTAAAGACAGTTTCCCTATAGCTAATTCAAAAAGAACATAGAACTGGTTCTCAAAAAGCATCATAGAACAAACACTGGGCACAGCCTAGTTCTTGGAACAGGATTGCTGTTCCTGTGTGGATTTGCATTTTACTAAAAAGGTTCTCCTTTGCACTTGCAAAGTGAATAATTTCCCCAAATCTTGCTGTAACATGAGACTGGAAGCACACATGTCCAGGCTAGAAGGGACCCTGGTGGTGGTCTAGTCCTGTCTCCTCATTTCACACATGATGGAACTGAGGTCCAGAGAGGTTAAGTGACTTACCAACATCACACAGAAGTCGCATTTCCTGGTGTCATTTTTTTCCTACACCCTGCAGCCCCACTGTGGTATATCAGTTCACGTTGGCCTTTGTCTTAGGAAGCGTAAAACAGGATAACTTAGCACAAGGCCACTGCTGGGAGGCAGCTTCACCTATAACGTGGCATTCTAAGGAAGCACCAGTGTAGTTTTACTTTGATAACAAGGATGGAACCTGAATTGATCTTTCTCTTTCTCTCTTTCTCTGATTTGCCTAATTTGATAATATTTGTACCCAGGTCTTCCGAGCAAACATACATGAAAATAGTGGGAAGGTATTTTATTAGTCACTTTCCAATGCTGTACGTAGATGGTGTCTTACTAGAGTTTGCTTATATTGGCAGAAACTAGATGGTGTAGAAAATGAGATCATTTTATCTTGATAGGTGATTCAATGCCACTTTATTCTAATTGGCGACTGAAAGTGATGGAGCATAACCAAGGAGAGCCACTGCCCTTCCCACCAGCTGGAGGCTGCTGGTCACCACTGGTGGATTACGTGCCTGAAACGTCATCACCTGGATTACCTCTTCACAGGTGGACTGGAGCCTCATTCCTCTCTCCTCTGAGCCAGCTGGCTGCTGCAGCCCCTTCAGCTTTCTTTGTGCTGTCTGACAACACACATTAAAAGCAAATCTTCTTTATCAAGATATGTGCAAAAAATTAGGTCCACGTGTTTAGATTTTAAAAATCTAAAAAAAAAACTCAGTATGCTAACTGTACAAAATTAATATGAAATCTAATTCTGCTGCTGCTTTTCTGGGTGTCTGGCATAGTTACTTGACCTTTCTGGGACCCAGTTACTACCTATTAAAAAAGTGACTTTCTTGTAGTCAGCACTGTTCAATTTTTAAACTGAGTAAATTCTACTGAGTAAAATCACAACAAAACAATTACTGTGTACTTTCAGAATTTATCAGTACACCAAACACATATTGAACACCTACTCCGTGGCAAGTGATGTGCTAGGTCTTGAGGTTAAAAGACAATGAAAATATGGCCCTTGACTTCAAGGAGCACCGAGCCCTTACATTTTGTTCTAAAGCTATCACTTTAAGTTAATGGTTTCTTCACTGCATTTGTTTTTCCCTCTTTTTTTCTTTAAAAAGTTGTATTCTTCTATGAAACATAGAAAGTCTGAGTAATTTGTACAAAGTTTTCTCTAGTCTCCCACAGATCTCGTAGGAGGTGATTGACACTCCTCTTTGTTATAGGTGTAACATAGCGGTGATCCTTCTGACAGACCTGATCATTGATCACAGTGTAAAGGTGGACTGGGGAAGCTACCTCCATCTTCTTCTTCATGCAATTTTTATAGGTAATGTATTGTCATTCCTAAGTCTTTTGTTTTATATTGGTATAAATTAGGTGTATTTAGTTTTTGGCTGGGTGTGGGCCTATAATCTCAACACTCTGGGAGGCCAAGGCAGGAGGATCACAAGGTTGAGCCTGTCCTGGCCAACTTGGTCACTTAATGAGATTCTGTCTCAAAAATAAATAAAATAATAGTAATAGAAAGTAAGGCTGGGGACATAGCTCAGCATAAAGACCTGCAGGTCCAGTCCCCAGTACTGTGGGAGAATAGAGTTCTTAATTGTTTCATTTTCTTAGTTTTTGTATATTATTTCCATGAACCTTGACTGTGATTCTCCGGATTCATTGGGGAGTTATCTACTTCCTAATCACAAATATATCTGTCATCCCTATTCTTTTTCTTTTGTTTTTTGTATTGTTTTGGTTTTTGTGGTGCTAGGATTACAGCCAGGGCCTCCTGCGTGCAAGGCAAGTGATGTGACTCTGAGCTACATCCCCAACTTGTATTTTCCTTCTATTTTTTTCTATCTTATGGCCCTTTAATTTTCAGAATAAATGGGAACTGGAAATGGGTTCTAATTGTTTCCTGAGAGAAATGAACCATTGGACAGTTATTAGATACTTACACCTGAAAATCTGAGCTTTTCTCTGTAAGAAGCCTGTGAGCTCTGTCATGTCTCAGTGCCTTTAAGGTTCATGGGACTGGCTTTGTGGAGTGAGTCACAGGAGCCATCTTCTAAGTGTGTCCTTTATGTGAGCAGTAAATAGGTGTTACTTCATTTCTTCAGTAATGAGGCACTCACTTTCTATTCTGCACAAGGAACAGAAAGAAATATCCTACCATTTTAAATTTTTTTATTTTTAACTAGTGTACTATAATAATAATTTCCAGTGTTCATTAAATTTATACATAAAACACATATAAAACCTCATCTTGATCCTTTCTAATATATATAGGACAGTTTAAAAAAGCATAGAAATAACTCAAAGAGTATAGAAAAACTCAACCAATTTTTTATAAAACTGTGTAATAGGTCACCTTCAAGGAAGTCTGTTATATACAGTGGCCAATTGGTTTTCATGGATTCCAGTCTGGTGGATTGAACCAACATGATTTGAAAATATTCTAGGAAAATTAACTCTATGCCTATATTACACATGTACAGGCTTTATTTTCCCCATCATTATTTTTTAATACGGTGTAACGACTTCTTATATATACATACCATTTCCACTGTATTAGAAAATAATCTAGAGATGATTTAGAGGCTAAAGGAGGTTGTGAGGGTGTTATGTAAATATGACACCATTTTATACATTTTATATCTTGGGCTTCTGATACCCTCAGTTGGGCCTGGAGCCCGTCCAATGGGAGTGACCATAATTTCTGAATTTCTTTAAAAATGCTTGTTAGCCAGCATACTCATTATTTCCGCTAATTGATGATGGCTTTTGTTCTCTCTTTTTTAGGGTTTGACCACTGCCACCCTGAGGTGTATGAGCATTGTAAACGCCTGCTTCTGCACTTACTCATAGTGATGGGGTCCAACAGTGACATCCGCACTGTTGCTTCTGTCCTTCTCAGGAACAAGGAGTGTAATGAGCCCAGGGTGCTTACCGTCAAACAGCTTGCACACTTAGATAATACTTTTACAGGTAATTGCTTTAAACCTCTGGTTGTAGAGTAGACTAGACTTCATTAACTTGGAGTCCAGCCCTAGTAAAAGTCAATTAAATAAAAGTAGAAGTACTAGAATGAACTTGTAAAATATGGTTTTATTATTTTATATATCACTATTTTTTAGCTAGTTAAGGACTGTATTAAACTTAGCATCTTTTAAGTCTTCATTGCTTTTAAGCGTATCACACAGATTTAAGGTTTTGAATATGTAAGTTGAAGACACAATGGAAGAGTACTTAATTTGTTACTCTGAGAAAGATGATGTTGTGTTAGATTTGTCTTGCTAGATCCGAAAGTTGACCAAGTTAGACATTTGCAATTTTCTTATTCACTTGATTATCTTTGTTGCATTTAAAACGTTACATACCTTAAAGTTGAAGGGTCAAACCGATACTCAGTGGAAAGCTTTTTACTGTGAAAGGTTTTTTATGTTCAAAGTTACGCTTTTTTTCTTTCCTAAGAGCCCCAGTTTACTCATTCCACCCATTAGTGTCATCAGACTTAGATGATATGAAAATAATTATTTTTAGAAATTAGAAATTGAAATTTATTCCTCATTATCAGATACAAAAGTTCATGAACTTCCAGACTATTTTGTTTTATAAAAACCTTCTTCTTTACTTAAAAACAAGAAAATAATTATTAGAAAACTTGTATGTGCTTCTCCCTCCCCCTCCTCCCAACTTATGAGGATTAAAACCCAGACCTCATGCAAATTATTTACCTTTTGAAAATTGCAGTTAAAAGAAAACCTGGACAGAGTAGTGCATGCCAGTAGTCCTAGCACTCAGGAACCTCAGTGAGGAGGTGACCAGGTCAGGGCAGCCTGAAGTACTTAGCAATATCTTCTCTCAGACAAAATCAAGAAAAAAAAACAGACAAATGGAATAAAGTATGCTTCTTTTTATACATACATATATTTGTTAAAGTATTTAAAATTCCACAGTTTCTTTTTTCCATTTTGTAAATAAGAGCATTAGGAATAAATAACTCAACAGTGTTTGTTTAATGATTGACTTACTATACAGATATTGCAAACAGATATTGAAGTGGTGTGTTTTAGTAAAACAAGGAGCTGGAGGAATGGCTCAGCTAAGTCAAGCGCTAAGTACCCAAGTTCAGTTCCCCAGCACCACATAAGCCAGGCATGGTGATGCACGCCAGTAATGCCAGCACTTGGGAGGCTGGGACAGGATTACAGTGAGTCCCAGACCAGCCTGGGCTACACAGTGAGACCCTGTCTCTAAATAAATAAACAATCAAAGCTTAAGTTACAGAATCTTTTCCTTAAGAAATTAAAAATCAGTTCACATCATAAAAACGTGTCTGACTTAATAGGCCTTGAGAAAATGTGACAAAAAGCTCACAAAGTTGACACTTTCAATATTTTTCAGCAGATGGCAGTAGAGAACAGCGCAGCAAGTCCACACAGCTAAATTTAACTAAAAAGCTCTGGAGAGGGCGCCTCCAGACTCACTCCCTGCTGCCTGGGCGGCTGAGCACCGGGTCTCCCCGGAGCCATGAGTGGCTGTGCCTCGTTGCGCTCTGTGGGTCGCAAACCCTTTTAGGTGTGGATATTCACGACAAGCTTTCTCTCTCTCCCAGCAGGCATTAACGATTTTATACCTGATTACCAGCCCTCCCCGATGACTGACTCAGGGCTTAGCTCAAGTTCTACCTCCTCTAGTATCAGCCTAGGAAACAACAGCGCTGCCATTTCACACCTGCACACCACCCTCCTCAGTGAGGTGGACATGGCCGTGGAGCAGGATGGGAAAGTCAGGACCCTCATGGAGTTCATCACCTCCAGGTACCCGGAGCTGCCCCAGAGTGTGCGCCTTCCTCGTCAGCTCCTGTGTAGTGTAGGTTGTGGTTTCTGAAGTGACGCTGATTTGAAATACACAAGTTCGAGTTGTTCCGTGTTTCTAGAGTGATGATTCAACCAAAGACTTTCTTCTTTTACGTGCATAATTATACCTAAGATAACTGAACCATGGCCGATTGTGAAACCGCCGAAGAAATACAGCATGGTTAGGATACGTGTGTGACACTGTACTCTCACTGGCCGCATTGTCAGTCATCCAGTACTTACAGTAGGGAGCTTCACTGACGTGGGGCCTGGAGAATGCGAAGATGTTTCCAGGCGCCAGCAGGATAGCCTGCCCCAAGCTTTCCCTATGCTTTTATCTTTTTCCTCACATTGACCCATGTAGTTACTTTCATGGCATTACTACAGATGCAGTGGAGCTCCCCCACAGGTGGTGTTTTGAGCATCAGTAACACGCAAGCAGTAGCCACTACTCTTCTCCCTGTTGCTCAGAATTCGTCATCTTTTCTTACCACCTGTGAGAGAATTTGATGTTAATGACAACAGACATTGGAATCAGATCTTCCTCTGCTTACTACTACAGCCCATTGCGTATCCATGTACATAAATAAGAGTATTCTGTGCCCAGATAGTTGATTGATTCCACTCCCTTCCAGTTGGAAAAGCACAACATAGGTAAGAATGAAT
This sequence comes from Ctenodactylus gundi, assembly GCA_004027205.1. Classification (NCBI taxonomy): domain Eukaryota; kingdom Metazoa; phylum Chordata; class Mammalia; order Rodentia; family Ctenodactylidae; genus Ctenodactylus; species Ctenodactylus gundi. Next base: position 50,633 of record PVKB01004225.1, on the reverse strand, counting down.
AAAATTATTAATGCAAGGTAAAAATGAGGAATTGTATCTGTTCTCTGTTTCCAGAAAAAGAGGGCCCCTTTGGAACCATGAAGACGTCTCTGCCAGGAACCCTAGCATAAAGAGTGCCGAACAGTTAACTACATTTTTAAAACATGTGGTTTCTGTTTTTAAGCAGTCAAGCTCAGGTACCTTTTAATAAATATTTTAGATACCATTTTATTTTAATGAGATATTTTAGTATGGTTTTGAATTTTTAATAATACTTAGCTAAAAGTTGATAGTTAATGTCTCACGTTTGAGAAAGATTTTCTTTTTTGATTTGTAAGTGACAACAGGTCTGTTCTGATTGGACAAAAATTAAGTTACCACGTCTATAAGAATTTTGCCTTTGAAATTTTGGGCTTCTTAATGTATTACAGCATCACAGGATCATTACAGATTGTGAAAAAAATACATTAAAGGGAAGTATGTACAAATGGTAAACTGAAAAATTCCCTTTTATATTGGTAGGGCGTCTGCAATCTAAAATGTAACGCATCCTGACCATCACAGTAAAAAATGTATGTGTGAAGAGCAGTGATGGTCAGCAAGAAAACGTTTTGCTCCTTGAGCGACACTTGGCCATATCTGGAGATGTCTTGTACCAGTTGCACAATGAGGCCAGCGGGTTGCCACTGGTTGGTGCCTGGTGGGTAGAGGCCAAGGACATTGCCAAGTGCCTGGGTCAGGGGCAGGTCTTTCAGCAGTAATTTGCCCGCCTCAAAATATCAGTCCTGGTGAGACTGAGAAACCTTTGGCCCTTAGAGTAGCTCCCCTGGAGTTCAGAATGAGGAGTCATCTAGTACACAGATGGGGTTTAGTCAGGTATACGCACTGCTTACCCAGTTTGGGTGCCTGTCTGGTACTACGTGGTGTGGGTTGCTGTTTTGAAATGTTTAGCCCCTGTGTTCTATAAAACAAGGACATCCTACTTGTATCCTTTGTCCTCACAGAAGGAATGCATTTGGAACATCACCTGGGTGAAGTGGCTCTGCAAACAGCACTTTCTTGTTCTTCTCGACACTATGCTGGCAGATCCTTTCAGATCTTCCGGGCCTTGAAGCAGCCACTGTCCGCAACCACACTGTCCGATGTCCTCTCCCGACTGGTGGAAACTGTAGGGGATCCAGGAGAAGACGCGCAGGTACTTCACTCAGGCTTTGTGGCAGCTACCGAATGGCTCCTGGGGTCAGAGAGTCATTGCCGGAGGCAGATCCACGCAGCACGAGCTAGACAGTGGCCACGTAGATTGTTAGTGTCACATTTCCAGGCAAGTGAAGAATGGAGCAAGGTTTTGTAATTAGCATGTATTAGTCTACTATTTAGATCATATGGCCTATCAGAGCACGCATCACATACCTGGGCGGTGCCGCAGGAAGATCCCAGAGCAAAGGAGATAGAAAGTTAAACTTAAGTGTAAAATGAAACACTGAATTTTGATCTTTATAGGTAATAAGTAGAATTTTCCACTAGGAGACTTAAGATTATTGATAACTGCTAATTTTTATCAGTGTAGGTCTCAATCCTAGAGAGGTAGTGGTGAACCAGACAAGTTCCTGGCATTCTAGAGCTCATATTCTACTAGAGGAAAGAAGTTTTCAACCTGCAAGTAACATGTAACACAATCCTCTTAGTCATAAATGCTACAGAAATGACAAGTTGGAGCTTGAGGATTAAGGATCAGTGAGGGAGAGAAGGTAGCTTTGCATATAATCTGAGAAAGGAATTTTTTGGATCACATAGTGAAATGAGCTGGCTCCTGTGTGATCTGGTGAAAAAACATTTCAGCCAGAGGAAAAGACAGTAGCCAGTCCAAAAGCCTTGAGGCATATTGTCGGTTGTTACTTGAGGAACATCATGAAAACGAGCGGGTCTGGCTAACGTTGAAGGGACAGCAGGAGATTGGTGGGGTGGGCAGGTCCCGATCAGACAGAGCTTGGTAGGCCCTGGTGAGAGGTTTAGCTTTGCTTCAAATTGAGGGTAAATCACTTTAAGTTTTGTGAGTAGGAAGGCAATGCACGTGATTTGTTTTTAAAGCAACTTCGCAGGCTTCTGAGTCTGGTGGATGATGAAAACAGAAGCAGGAGTCAGTCAGGCTCCTGTGAGGACCTACCTGCCGTGGTGGCAGATTAGCGTAAGGATGCTGTGGAAGCAGAGGAGGCCAGTCAGACGTAGGGCCTACTTTAAGGTGATGCTTGAGACTTCAGTTTAGCTATGGAAGGAACAAAGATAACTCCTAGACTTCTGACGTGAGCAGGGGTGGGTAAGTGGTAGTGCCATTATAATCAATTTAAACCATTAGTTTGATGAGTTCTAATCAGTCAGTGAGATCGTGTTGTTCATGAGCTTAATCATTTTGTAATACTAGTGTGGTGTTTGTTCTATTTTTAAATCTCATCAGGAAGTCCATTGCAATTTCATTTTTCCAGAGCCTAATTAATTGAAATCTGCCCTTTTTCGCCCCAGGGATTTGTGATTGAGCTTCTCCTCACCTTGGAATCTTCAATTGATACTTTGGCTGAAACCATGAAGCATTATGACCTTCTTTCTGCCCTTTCTCAGTAAGAGCTGAACTGGCAAATTTCTGAACACAGCACTCCAATAGATAAATACATTATATATACCAATAACACTATATTGTTCTGATATTAGCAGTGAGAAAAATACTGCCGGGTTGCCAGTGGGAAGGTGGGCCTCAGACAGTGAGGACTTCAGGAAAGTCCTGGAGCTGATTTTGACACTGTTTTTCCAGACTCTTCATCAGACATTTTTCTGCTGTGCCTGTCAGGCTCCAATGACAAACCTCATTTCTGTCACCCTCAGGGTGCTACTGTTCCGTGAGTGACCACTTGGGAGCCTCACCTTTCACGTGTTGCTCCTCCTTGGAGCAACCTTTCTGCCTCCACTACTTTGTAAGCCCCAGGGAATAGGCCCTGAAGTCCCACCCTAAGTGTCACTTCGTACATCAGCATTGTTAACATTTTAGTTACTGCTAAGTATTTTATGTTTTGGGTTATCGCAGTGTTTTCTTTTTATTTTAAATAGCAAGTGAGAGGGTATCAATGTATCCCTATACGTAGCTGTCTCCCCAGTAGACTTTGTTCAGTATTCACCATCGTTTGCATACTGCTGGCACGTGTTTGAGGCAGTGAGTAAATACTTTTTAGTCAATGATAATTGGATATAAGAACAAAGGAGAAGTCAAAAATGTTTTGAACTTTTGGAAAGTATGTGCCACTGAAAGAAATAGGGACATTTGGACCATCAGCTCTGAGGACAAGACAAGTGAGGTTTGCTTTGAACTTGATACATACCTGAGTTGGAGAGCTGGATATCGTCAGAGATTTCTGTAGCCAAGTGTCCCAGCAAGTCCACTTTCCTGGGCCTCAAAGGAAGTAGCAGTATCAGAAAAGCTACAGTTACATATTTTCTTTTTAACATTGAGGTAAGGCTGAAATTTGATTAAATAATACCACATTTTTCTGGTAACAGTTTATGGTTTTTCAGTTTTCAAGAGTAGAATTAATACAGTAAAAGAAGTGATTGGACATACATTGATTTTTCTTTTTTTCTTTTTTTCCTTCCTAAAGAGCCTCATATCATGATCCTATAATGGGAAACAAGTACGCAGCTAACCGAAAAAGCACTGGACAACTCAACCTAAGCACAAGCCCCATTAGTAGCAGCAGTTACTTGGGATATAACAGTAATGCAAGAAGTAACTCTCTGAGATTAATGGGTGACCGGAGAGGTGACCGCCGGCGGAGCAACACACTGGACATAACAGATGGACGGATAAACCACAGCAATAGCTTAGCCAGGACTCGAAGCCTTTCTTCCCTGCGGGAGAAGGGCATGGATGATGTGCACGCAACTACTGAGCCCGCCAACTTGATGGCCACCATCTTCTGGATAGCAGCGTCTTTGTTAGAATCAGACTATGAATACGAATACCTCTTGGCTCTCAGGCTTCTCAACAAACTGCTTATCCATTTGCCGTTGGATAAATCAGAGAGTCGAGAGAAGATTGAAAATGTACAAAGCAAATTGAAGTGGAATAATTTCCCAGGCCTTCAGCAGCTCTTTCTCAAGGGTTTTACCTCAGTGTCTACCCAAGAAATGACCGTGCATCTCCTCAGCAAACTCATTTCAGTCTCCAAGCACGAGTTGGTGGACCCTTCCCAGCTGTCAGGTGATGTTAATACAATTGCTCCGGTGTTAGTATAAATGCACTTAATGTAATGCAAGTGTTAGCTAATGACTTGTTTTGAAATCTGCAGATTTCTGCCTGTCTGCAGTGATGGTTTGTGTATATCAGTTTGCTTAAATTACTAGGTAAAAGCAAAATTAAAATGTAGAAGATGCAGTATCTAAGGAAATGAAAGTGGTTCCTGCACGTAAGAAATACCTTTTACCTCTGAAATAATGCACAATAAAACTGGTCATTTGCTTCTTTTCGTTTTGATAGGCTTCCCTCTTAACATCCTCTGCTTATTGCCTCACTTAATCCAGCATTTTGACAGCCCAACTCCGTTTTGCAAAGAAACAGCTAGTCGCATAGCAAAGGTAAGCGGGTGTGACGCTGAAAGGTAATGCGGGGAGGGGTGTCCCTTAAAATCCTCCCATCCCTTAGGTAGATTTTGTTTCTGAGTGTATACCGTGTTTATGTACATGGAGGAGTTCCGTAGAAATGTAAGTTACAGTTGTTCAGGTGACAGTGAATAAAGTTCCGTAGAGTACCACTCCTCTGACAGGCTTTTCCTGCTCCTCCTCTGTAGGTTCTTCTCTGCCATTCGTCACTTTCTGGTTCACTCCCTTATTCACCACCACCGCATGAGGTACTGGTGAGACAGCACTAGGCTGAGTAGATAGAATCCTGGCCTGCATTAGCTGTAGGGTGGGGAACGTAGTACTAAGCGTCCTGCACACTCCTGCTGCCGTCTGCTAGGTGTTCAGTCAGCGGGAGGACAAGCTGTCTTAGCCCTGCAGCCCAAGCCTCCTAGGGGAAGTCCTATGTAAGCTGGCAGTGGAGGCCCAACAGGAACCACCAAAGTAACATCCTGGGTGGAGGCCAAGGGTGGGAGCAAAGATGGAAGCTTTCTAGATAGAAGAAATTACATATGCAAAGGCCCTGAGGAGTTGGGAGACATAACGTATTTTAATATTCTGAAGGCTCTCTTTCCCTTCATTTTTGCCCTTTTTTCTTTCAATACTCTACCTTCTGTCTCTGCCCTCTTCGTTCTTTTTTCTTTATTTAACTCTTCTCTTCCCCTTTACAGTTTCTAGCACAGTAGTGAAGATATTTTTAAATTATCTGTTAACATGTGTTCAAAAGTATCATAGCTCTTACTTAGTTTTTTTTAATGTAATTTTGACATTTTATATTCTTAATAATTTTTTCTAACAATAATATACTATCAAAACCTTGCCTTCTTTTTAAATATAATTCTTAATGTTTTGAAATTTTGGTCACTGAGTCTTGGGGAGAAAAAAGGTTTTAGAGACTAAAAATGTGAACAGTTGCAAGAAAGAGTGAAATAAGTTTACAAGTAATATACAGAGAGCAGGAAAGTGGGTGAACTGAGGAGTATGGAAAGCGAATTGCGCAGTAAGTAATAGAACCAGCTGAAGGGCTGGATGGGAGTGAGCATTTTCAACAGAAGAGAGCAAGATTTTTAAAACTGAGATTCATTTAACAAAGAGCACAGTAAATAGAAGGACAAAGCTCACAAGAGGGAAAATCAAATACCCACCTTACCATGGCCCCACCTTCAACCTTGGTCAGCACAGACTTACCTCCAGTGCCACAGTCATCATAATATGCGTGAACAGGTCAGGAATAAGAATCTTTGTATTAATGTTGCCAGGTAAGACTACAGTGAGGAAGAACTTCTAAAAATGTGCTGTGGAGTCTGTCCCTACTTAAATTTCTAAATAAATTATGAAAAAAAATCCTCCATAATTATTTGTAAACCATACAATTAAAAAGGAGATCCATTGTTCATAGTTTTTTCCCATTTTATTGATACGTATACATGCAAAATTTAAGGTTTACAATGGAGTTGAGCATTTTGTGCACATACGTATCTTGTCAAGGTGACAAGGACTTTCCCACTCTCTTTCTGTCTCTCCCCCTACCTTACCCTCCCTCCCTCCCCCCACCCCCCACCCTACCCCTTTTCACTTTGTTTTTCCGTTTTAAGTTACGTAAGAGTTGTGATCTGGGATTCTCATATCAGAGAAGACCATTCGATGTTTCACCTTCTGCTTTTGACTTACTTTTTCACTAAGCATGATGTTCTCAAGCCATTATTTATAGTTAATGGAAATATGTCTTAGTTTCTTAAAAATGGTAGTGGAAGGAAATAAGCCGGAAATAAGCCAAAAATTGTCCCCTCAGTTTGATTTTATTTAATAAATCCAATAGAACGTTAAGTATTAAATGGAAAGCTATGTGTATTCAAAAATGAGTATTTGCTTAAAAGAAACCAACTACCTATGTAGGATTATACTAGTAAGGTCTAAAAGTGATACAAAATATACAATTAATAAGATACCTTTTAAAATTTTAATGACATATCATTAGGAAAAATACTCAAAAAAGGCTTTGTTCTCCCTGTGTCACTTTCCACATGAGGGTCTAGAAAGACTCCAGGAGAAAATGTATATTGGCTTAATTTGGGATTTCAAGAAAATAAAAGACACAAGTACCCCAGTAGGGGAAGTAAACGTAGTTAAAAGTAGCAGCCGGTATGTGTTGAATAGTTACTTGGCAAAATCAGGCCTACCCAACCTGGAGCAAGCTGTTTCTCATTCATTTTTTTAAATGAAGAGGAACTGTCTTGGGCCACAGATAAAATTATATAGTATAGTTAATGTGCATGTATAAATACTATAACTTACTGGTTACATTTTTTTCATAAAAAAGGAAATCGTGTAAAAAGCCTCATCCACGCCACAAGTTGGAGACGCAGGTGCTGAATCTGCAGGGACCTAAGGAGCCAGCCAGGGGGATGTCAGACACCCTCGTTAACTGCTGATGGCATGACCACAGCCAGGCACAGAAAATCTCCAGATTCCCTTTTGTTGTTTAGAAATCAAGTAGGAAGCTGGGGAGGTATCTGAATGATGGAGGGCTGGCCTACAACTCAAAAATCCCCAGGTTCAAGCCCCAGAACTGAAGAAAAAAAGTAAAGAATAAAGGAACAAAAAAAAATCATATTGAGCCTTTGGTGATTGATAAATTGTTTTTAAGTCTGCCTTTTTCCTGTTGTGCAGCACACAAAGGCTTCCTCCCTGTATGCTTTTAGCAGCCTGCGGGATGTGAATTAAATTATTCCTTAATTATTCTCTCACTTATAACTGTTGAGAGCAATTTTCTGCCATTATGTACTTACTTCCTCATTATGCAAATATCGCTGGTGCTGCTGCCTGTGCTCCAGGAAAACCCAGAATTTCAAGATGAGGCAATACTTGGGACAAATATTTTTCTCTTTTATTATGGCAAAAATAGTATGCTAAAAAGAAGTTGGCTATAAAATACTCTCTACGAATGACAGTTTAACGTGGTCGTCAAAAACTTGGAAAATTAAATCTTCAGTCACTTGCATTATTACAAAATTGCGTAGCTTATGTACCAAGGAATTTTAGGATTTCTAAAAAATTCTAAACAAAAAGTTATCTAATGTTGTAAGAATTCAATGAGATTGTTTTATTTTTCAGGAAAGCTTTATCCAGAAGAATTTTTTAAATTACTGTGACCATATGAAAATCATATAGTAAATAACTATGTTAAAAAGCAACATGAACCACATTTATCTTCTGTCTTCCTGTGGTGGTTTTTATTGTTACAGGACTGGTATGTGAAGTCAGCTGCTCTGTTGTCTTTTTCTCTTTTTTTTTTTTTTTTTTTTTTGAGATACGGTCTTAAAATACAGCTAGGTTGATCTTGAACTCACTGGGTAGTCCAGGTTGGCACCAAACTCAGGGTCTTCCTACTTTAGCCTTCTGAGTGTGAGTTTAACACCACGCATCCCTGGCTATGAAGCCAGCTGCTCTTAGTGATTTTATGAACTAACTTCCATGCACTGTGGTAACAGTGTCTGTTCAATCTTCTGTGCTTGTGTAATGTCCGAATGATGAACTTGAGGCCGCCCTCCAAGTCTTTAAATAGCTTCTCAGTTACCAAAGTAAATGTCAGTTATATCCAGTTGAAAGTTATAAGTATATAGTACTAATAAAGTTATAGTTCAATTTCTGTACTGACCTGTAAGCAGTTAGGAAAACAGATACAAGCCATCAATAAAGTAGAAGGATAAATGAGGAAAATGAAAAGAGGAAGTTACGGTGAAACTGTCTTTTGATGGTAGAGAGGTGCGTAAGAGGATGTGGCCCTTTTCTAGTACCAGGCTGCTCACATTTCCCCCAGAGGAGGCTGAGGCTCATCCTTACTCAAGGAACAAAGGGACCGAGAAAGGCTGTTCAGTCAGTGAGATTCCCTCCTCCAGGGCGGAGATCAGTGAAGAGAGTGCTTACTTAAGTAGTCACTGGGTTTGATTCCCCAGTAGCGCATAGTAGCTCGCTGTGGTGACATAAGACTGAAATCCTAGCACACAGGAGGCTGAGGCAGGAGGACTGCCCTAAGTTCAAGGACAGCCTGGGCTATATAATGAGTTCAGGACCAGCCTCGACTACAAAGACGCTGTGTCAAATGAAAAGAAGAAAATATATATATATACCTCTCCCCCTAAAAGGTCTGTTGATTCAAATTCCATGGTCTTGTATCAAGCCAGGTCTGAGAAATCAGCACAATGGGTGTGGCCCGTAAAAGGCTGGCCAGACATCTCAGAGCTTAGGTGCTTTCTGGAAGGGCAGGGTCAGGTCCTGTCTGGAGATTGTCGCCTAATGGCGACAAAGGATATGATTTTGTCAGAGCTCTTTTGAAGTCCCTTGCCTGTGTCACACGTACTGCAGCTTCTGCAACTAGCTGTTCTACCAAGGTGCCCCAGATTCCATGGAGACCAAAGCATCTCCTCTGTGACCAGCTGTGCTGGCCTCCATGAGAGTCCCCAGCCATTGTGCAGTGAACCACCTGTGGATCTGACAGAAGAGTTAGAAAATGAGGAATAAGATTAACAAAGCCATACATGGATTTTTTTTTTTCCAGAGAAAGTCTTATTCTGTAGCCTAGGCTGGTCCTCAACTCCCAGCAGTCCCCCTGCCTCAGCCTCCTGAGTGTTGGGATGACACACCCAGCTATTGTTTTATGTGGTGCTGGGGGTTGAACCCAGGCCTTGTGCTTCCTAGACAAGCTCTGTCATCACTGAGCTACGCCCCCAGCCCCATAGGGGATTTTTTTTTTCCAAAGACAGTCTTACAGAGCATCAGACTACCCAAGCCATACTTCTAGTAGACATGAAAGTGTGAGACATATTAGTCCTCTTTCCATCTTATCTAAGGTTCTCTTAAGAATGCCTTATTCCCATCTCCTCTTCTGTTTTACTTTTCTACCACAGTGAAATAAAATGCCCTGAAACTTTACAATAGGCATCTAAATCAGTTCATTAAATGAGTACGTTTAACACAAAGTCAAGTTTAAACTTTGGATCTCCACTTGAGGTGAGCTAAGTAGTTGTGTCTGTTTTCCAGGTGTGTGCAGAAGAGAACTGCCCCACACTTGTGAACCTGGCCCACATGATGAGCCTCTACAGCACACACACCTACTCCAGGGACTGCCCGAACTGGATCAATGTGGTGTGCCGGTACCTGCACGACTCCTTCTCAGATGCCACTTTTAATCTTGTGACCTACCTTGCAGAGGTAAATGTACAGGCTGCCATTTAACTGCTGTGTGACAGGATTTCTAAGTGGATTTGTTCCACGAAGCAACACTATTGGACTATCTTCTTATCTTTGAGAGTAACTATTGGTAAGATCTTTTAAAAGAAAAACACAGATAATCTCTTGCAGATGCATAGAAAGTGTTTCTAAACTCCTAGTTTTTTCCTCATTCTTATGTTTAGTTTCTTATTCCCTCTCCTTAGTTGATATGGAACCCTGAATGATATAAACCTCTCCTTCATTTAAATGAAAAATGTTTTTTTAGAGATAACAATCCTAAAGAAAGGTTATAGCTTCTGTTTTTACAAAATTAGTTCTTAGCCCTGGGTTCCTTTCTAGAATAAGAGTACAGTGTTATACAGGCATTTCTGCTGGAGATGTTTATTTTTTTTCTATTCTTCCCCCCCCACACACACACACACACACACTTTATTGATATGTGTAAGTGCAAAATTTAAGGTTTACATTGGTTTTGGGCATTTTGTGCACATACATACCTAGTCAAGGTAACGAAACCTTTCCCGCTTTCCTTTCGATCCACCCCCTACCCCCTACCCACTCCCACAACCCACACCCCGCACCCCCCCCTTCCCTTTATTTTTCACTTTAAGTTCTGTGAGGTAATTGTTATCTGGGATCTGGGTCTCTCATATCAGAGAAACCATTCAATATTTCACCTTCTGCTTCTGACTCACTTCACTAAGCATGATGGTTTCAAGTTTCCTCCATTTGTTTACAAAAGCCTCCACGCTGTTAGACTGTATAGATGCATAGTATTCCATTGTGTATAAATACCACAGTTTGTATATCCATTGGTCTGTTGATGGGTATTTTGGTGACTTCCATATTTTAGCTATTGTTAGTTGTGCTGCTATGAACATGTATGTACATTTATCTCTGCTATGTGTGTTTTTTAACTTTTTGGGAATATTTCCAGGAGGGGTGTCGCTGGATCAAAGGGGATATTTATTTCCAATCTTTTGAGAAACCTCCATACTGCTTTCCATAGCGGTTGTACCAATTTACATTCCCACCAGCAGTGCAGGAGGGTTCCTTTCTCCCCACAGCCTCGCCAGCACTGATTGCTGTTTGACTTGTTGATATAGGCCATTCTCTATGGAGTTAGATGGTATCTTAGCGATGTTTTGATTTGCATTTCCCTTATGGCTAGAGATGTTGAACATCTTTTCATGTACTTATTGACCATTTGAACTTCTTCCTGAGTGAATTGCCTCTTTCTTTCTTTTGCCCATTTTTCAATAGGGTCCTTGACTTGGGAGGCCTACTTTTCTTCAGTTCTCTGTGTGTTCTGGTTATGAGCTCCCCTTTCTGAGTTGTTGGTGGTGAATATTTTTTCGCACTCTGTTGGTTCCCTTTTTACAGTGTTGATAGTTTCCATTGCTGTGCAGAAACTTTTTAATTTGACAAGATCCCATTTGTTAATAATGGGGACAATTTCTTTTGCTTTTGGTGTCTTATTAAGAAAGTCTTTGCCTACCCCTATGTCTTTTAGATATTTGCCTAATTTGTCTTCTAGAAGGTTCAGTGTTTCACTTTTAATGTCTAGGTCTTTGATCCACTTTGATTTGATTTTGGTGCATGGTGACAGGTGTGTGACTAGATTCATTCTTTTGCATGTGGATATCCAGTTTTCCCAGCACCATTTGTTGAACATGCTGTCCTTTTTCCAGTGTATGCTTTTGGCTCCTTTATCGAAGATTAAGTAATTGAGGGTATTTGGGTTTGTCTCTGCATCCTCAATTTTGTTCCACTGGTCGGTGAGTCTGTTTTTGTGCCAGTACCAAATTGTTTTTACAACTATTGCTTTATAGTAGAGCCTGAAGTATGTTATTGTAATGCCTCCTGCCTTGGTCTTGTTACTCAGGATTGCTTTGGCTGGAGATGTTTATTTTAATGATACATTTGTTATCTATAATATAATTTTGAGGGGTAAAAAGAGTTTTTTTTTAAAAAGCCCTAAACAGCGAAAAAAATTCCTTTTTATTTCTTGGTATTCGAAGTAACTTGATGCCTAGAAGAGTAGATTACTCAGTAAATACCAAAAGAACCTCAAGTGGAAGAGATTCCTGGTGACTAAAACTGTTGTCATTTATAAGAAAGTAATCAAAAATTGGCCTAAAATTTGATCTGAAACAAATTTGAAATACTTACAACCGATAATGACTTTTAATACTTTTTAACTTAGCTAAGTGATGGTTGTTAACTATGATTAACTGAGTCAGGACCGGTATAAAATTTCTCAGTGCTGGTTTTGGTAAGTTTGCATCATCAGCTTTATACTGCAGTAGGCTGCCTGAGCTTTGTCTACTTGACCATTTCTGACATAGCCTGTTGGATGCGTACTGCTACTCCGTTTGTCTTGCGCTGATAGCTTTAGGATGAGAACTGTTGCAACAGAAAGGCAGGACTGGCTGCCCTTATCAGCGTTGAATCTAAGTGCTGCAGTTCACCGTCACATGTCACAAGGCTGTCGGTAAAGGTCATACCAGCTTCTCAAGGTCTGCTGTGGGATTCCGAGGTTTACAACTGGTTTTGTTTGGTGTGTTTTGTTTTGTTTTTGAAACAGGGACTCCCTCTGTAGGCCAGGCTAGTCCTGAACTCACTGGTGTAGCCCAGGCTGGCCTTGGACTCAGGACAATCTGCTTGCCTCAGCCTCTGGAGTGCTGGGATAATAGGTGTGCGCCACCACACCCAGCTTCTATGTGGTGCTGGAGAATCGAACTTGGGTACTTAGCATTTGCCGGGCAAGTACTTTAACCACTGAGACCCTGGACATTACTTTTTACTCTACTTGTTTCTGGATTGCTGATAATCTAACTGTAACCTCATGGGTTAAGCTTACTATATTTTCAACATCATAAAAGTAAATAGAGTATTTGTTCAACCTCATTGAAATCTGTTTTTCAATATTACTTTTAGCTGTTGGAAAAAGGATTGTCTAGTATGCAGCAATCACTACTACAAATCATCTATAGTTTATTGAGTCATATTGACCTGTCTGCAGCCCCAGCTAAACAGTTTAATTTGGAGATCATAAAGATTATCAGCAAATATGTGCAGGTAAGTTACCCCAGAATTTATGCATGGCATGGCTCACCTCTAAACAGTTTATAATCATGAGCACTTAGAAACCCCTCGAGTGTCCAAGTGTAGGGAACATAAGTCACATTTTCAGAAATATTTACTGCATTGGAACTGTTCTTAGTAAAAGTGACACAAAAAGCAGTCTCAACAGTCGGTATGTTATCATTCCTCCTTTCGATCTCAGCAGTTACATCTACACTATAATGGCTAGAAGGAAGGGACCTACCCAGATGGCATCAGTCAGGACCTCTGAGAATTAGGATCATGACTTGTTATTATGTCTTCATAACAGATTCTACGTGATGAACAAATATTTTAAAAATGGAAGAGTCTCTATTCTACTTAATCACAACTTTTGTTTTTGTTTGGTTTTGTTTTGTTTTTGAGGCAGAGGCCCAGTCTGTAATCTAGGCTGGTCCTACACTCATTGTGTAGCCCAGGCTGGCCTCAAACTCTGAGCCGTCCTCCTGCCTCAGCCACCTGAGTGCTGAGAAGACAGGCATGTGCCACCATGCCCAGCTCATAACTTTGTTAAGCTAAGCTATTTTTTATAATGGTACACTTACAATCTCATAATAATCTGTGGACCTTTTTATTGTTATTAAGTAAATATCTTGCATATTACGTGACTTTATATTAAGTTATTAACTGAATTGCAAATTTAGTTCTGCTAAATATTTTTCCCCTTGTTTTGGTTTCTGTTTTAATGATCCCACCTTAAGACAAAAATTCCACTGTAAAAAAATATATCAAGGTGAAGGTAGGATTTTGTTACCAGAAACTTTTTAAACTTTAAAAAATTAGGGTTTTTTTTTCATATAATCTTTGCAATAGATGGTGAAAGAAAAATATTTTAAATTTCCGGTTAGGAATTATATATTATATATAATTACATGTTACATATACGTCATGTAAATCATTCTCAAGTTGTGTGGGTAAAAATACACAATACTAAGAAAAGTAAAAACCTCAAAAAACAGCCATAGAGTAGTCTTAAAAAACAGCCCAGCCTCCACAACTTCATAATCCCTGACATCATCACTTTAGCACAGCGTTTGGGTCCTGGCTCATCAAGAAACAAAGTCCAAAATGTATCTCGGTATCTTAATATATTTTAATCTAAAAAATATATTAAAGTTTTATATATATATATATATATATATATAAATTTTCTTATCTGTAAAACTTAAAACATTTGAATTTTAGTCTTAAAACTATAAACTTGATTCATCCAGAAAGTGTACATATATACGACCATTTTGTATACCACTATTACCAGATTACTATATTAGACTTTTCTTCATAAATACTTATGAAGTGCTACAAGTGAAATGTTGGGTAAAAACATAATCTTTCAATTTGATAGTATTATTAGATTTATGATATCTGATACACTTAAAGTATCCATAATATCTTGTGTTTTCTTTCCTTTTGTAAATCAGACCTTCCTTTAAGGATCTCAGGGGAAAAAACAAATCATTTTTACAGTTTTTTAGAAGTAATATTTTCAGTCTACTGTATGCACAAAACTTCTGTCCATAGGTAAATATTAACTGTAATTTTTCAATGGTGATTTTTTTTTTTTTTCATCAGAGCCCTTACTGGAAGGAAGCCCTCAACATATTGAAATTGGTGGTGTCGCGCTCTGCAAGTCTTGTTGTACCCAATGACATCCCTAAGACCTATGGGGGAGACATGGGTTCTCCTGAAATATCTTTCACTAAAATTTTTAATAATGTTTCTAAGGAGTTGCCTGGGAAGACCTTGGATTTTCATTTTGACATTTCTGAGGTAAGATGCTCAAGATTTCATGGAGGTGCTTTATTAGGGACTGTAATTTGTTCTTGTCTTCATGCTGTTCCCAGCAAGCATAACTGAGCAGAAACTGGTGTAGAAAGTATGAAAACCAGGTGGACAGGAGAATAACAAGCTTGAGCTCAACCTGGGCAACTTAGTGATTTAGTAAGACCCTGCCTCAAAATCAAAAAGCAGGCTAGATGTGTAGCTCAGGGCAAATGCTATGGACTCAATCTCTTGTACCACAATAAGTAAGTAAGTAAATATAAATAAAATAAATAGATCAGGCAGAAACACATCCTATTTCTGCCTGTAGGAAGCTCACAGTGTCTTGAAGAAACAAGCAAATAAGCATTGTGATAAGTGCTTTTTCTGAAAGGAAATGTAAAGTGCCATGGGATAAATAATGTGTACTTAAAAGACTAATGCTGATGGTCGAGAGATAAATAACCTTAAGCATATGTGGCAGTTTGAGGAAAGAAAGTTAAATTCTAAAAAAAAGGATCCTGTGTGAGTGAAGACTTACAAGTTAGAGAAGGCGTAGTGTTGTACACGCTTCCAGTGGGCGGGATAACTTGAGCAGAGTACTTGAGTACACAGAATATGGGTTAAGTGCGACGCGAGATGAACCTACAGGTATCCAGTGGTGCAGCCCCACAGGGATCTAGCCTGCCATAGGAAGATTGTTCCAGCCTAAATCAGTAGGAGCTCCTTAAGGATTGTTAGCTAGACTGGGGCATAAATAGAATTTGCATTTGAGAAAAATCACTATGGGAATGGGATGGAAAATAGACTGGGGAGGAAGCGAGGAAAATTGGCAAGCTGTTTGAATAATTTGGGCAAAAGATAAGATGGAATGTGACTAAGTAACAGGAGAAGAAATAAAAAGGGGAAAGGGAGGTTTACAGGAACACCAAGGAAGAGAGCTGTGGGATTGGTGGGAATGGGGGAGGAGCTGAGGAAGGAGGGGCATCAGGAGCCATGAAAGGCCTGGAGAGCTGGGGGAGCGCTGGTACCATGGAGAAAGAATTGGAAAGCAGGAGCAGTGGAGTGGTAATGCTTTCAGACTCAGACACACTGACTCTAAGGTGACAAACATGCTGATGGAGCTGCCTGGTGGGCAGATAGGTTTGGGACCTAAGAGGAAAACTGGGGAGGAGGTAACAATCTACAGGTTTTCACTGTTATACAAATAGATATCTGAAATCGTGGAAGGAAAACTAAGATGCAAACAAGGCCAAAATAGAGTGAAACCAGAAAGCCAAATATATTATGGTTAGAAAAAGACTTCCCCAGTCCAGAAGGAAATCTGGAGCCTGCCTTTGGTGCATTAATACAAATGTCATGTAAAGAATTTTGACCTTTGGGAATTCCCTCTTGTTTGTTTATTTATCTATCTCTCTGTTACCTGAACCCATTCTTAGTGGCCTTGGTACCACTGAATAGTCTTTTGTAAATCAAAGGAGGATTTTTTTTTTTTTTTTGGTGGCACTGGCAATTGAATTCAGTGCCTTTAACTGAGCTGTACCCCAGCCCATTTTTATTTTTAATTTGAGAAAGGGTCTCACTGATTTGCCCAGGCTGTGTTCAAACTTGTAGCCCTCCTGTCTCAACTTCTCAGAGTGCTAGGGTTGCAGGCCTGTATGTCCAGGCCTAGCAAGAAGGAAATTACTGATCAAGTATTTCAGGAGAGTATAAAGAAAGATAAAAAATTGAACGTTAATCACTTTTTCATTGATTTCAATTATATGGAAACATTTTTATTGTCTTAGTTACTTATTCATTGCTGGGACAGATTGCCCAGTGTCCACAAATTAAGGAAGGAAACCTTTATTTTAGCTCACAGCTTCAGAAAGTCTCATACAGTCCAGTCCATGCATAGGTGCCTGGCAACATTGGAAGCACATGACAGAGGTCTATCAGAAAAAAGCTCTTGGTGGAATGGCAGACAGAAAGCCAAGTGAGGGAGGAAGGGTGGGGCTATCCTTCTAGCTCTTGCCCAGTGATCTTCCCTTTTTGGGTCAAGCCCTTGTGTTCTGTTCCTTCCTACCAGGCCCCACCACCTAACAGCATGTGGCTCCATAGATATCCCATTACATCCAAATACATTAAGCTTTTGGGGAACATTTCAGGTCTAAACCATAGCAAGTGTTTAAGGAGATGAGCAGGAAATAGATGAGGGACATTGCTGATATGTAAATGAACTTAAATTCTATCTTCAAACTCAAAACACTTCAGAAAGCCAACTAAATATAAATGAGTTTTAGATCATTTTAAAATTATTACTGAAACAAACTTTGGAAATATTATACATCAGTTTTTAAGTAAGAAACTTCATAGGAATTTTTTCTTGGAAGTTGTTAGTTTCTGTATTTGCTGAAGCACATTATTGGAACACATTTAAAAGCACCAAAATTTAAAAGCAAGTGGTAGATTATATGTAGTTTTCTTTAAATCCAGTTTTGTTTCTGAACTTTCTGTAAGAAGTTAGGAGGTATATTCCATATTCATCTAGGAAAGGGGCAGGTAATGGTTTTTTTAAAGAAACCATTTGAAATGAAAAGATCTCATAGTTTTAGCTATGAAGTTATTATTTTCAGTAAAGTTAAGTCTCTTGATAAAAAGTCAAGACTCTTCATAAAAAAGATACTAATATCTTTGGGTTTTGTAATGCTATGTAATCTTTCTCAATTTTGGGTATTCGTAACTCTCTCTCTCTCTCTCTCTCTCTCTCTCTCTCTCTCTCTCTGAATCCTTGTCAATATCTTTGGTAGTAAATGTCCGAATCACCACTGGCATTTTGTTTGTTTTGTAGACACCAATCATTGGAAATAAATATGGAGATCAGCACAGTGCAGCAGGCAGGAATGGGAAGCCAAAAGCCATCGCTGTCACTAGAAGCACCTCCTCCACGTCCTCAGGTTCTAATTCAAATGCCTTGGTTCCCGTTAGTTGGAAAAGGCCACAGTTGTCACAGGTATATGAAGGACATCAAAACTCAACACCCATAGAAGCAATTTGTATAAAAATTGAGGATTTGTCTCATTTTACCAGCAGCACTAACATCTGAATTTCTTCTCTTTAGAGAAGAACAAGAGAAAAGCTGATGAATGTGCTTTCTCTCTGTGGCCCAGAATCCGGCCTCCCAAAGAATCCGTCTGTGAGTAATCATTAGTGAAGGATGCAGAGCCATGTTGTTCCATGAGAAAATTGTTCTTTCTTCTTGCTTGCCTCTTCTAACTTAGTTTATGATATTAACTTAGAATTTTAAAAAATCTTGTCTGTATGATATGTGGCAGCTGTTCTACTTAGAGATTCAACTGGTTAGACTTGAAGACTTAAGCTGTGACTTCATGGAAGGCTGAGGCACATGGTGGCTCTTGGGGCTCTGTTGTCTCATACACAGTAACAAAGCTGATGGTAGGCTTGTTTTGTTTTTCTGTTTCATGGGGTGTCAGGTTATATTCTCTTCTAATGAGGATCTGGAAGTTGGTGACCAACAGGCTAGCCTAATTTCTGCAACAGAAGATATAATTCAAGAGGAAGAAGTTGCCATGGAAGATAATAGCAGTGAACAGCAGTTTGGTGTCTTTAAGGATTTTGACTTTTTAGATGTTGAATTGGAAGATGCAGAGGTAAGCACGGGGCCCTTCTACCATATTTATGGAATGGTTAACAGTGCATCAGGATTTGACCTTGGCACCTTGGCTTAGTGAAGTCAATGTAAGGTCACAAAAGTAAAAAGTCTAAGTTTAGAATTAAATGTGATTTTTATAGTCAGGCCCTAGCAGAGGAAATAAAAGAGAAGCATCCAACTTTTTATCTTCATCTTTAAAAATATAGAATAGGGCTGGAGGAATAGCTCAGCTATTAAAGCACTTGCCTAGCAAGCTCAAGGCCCTGAGTTTGATTCCCTAGCGCCACATAAATAAAGCCGGGAGTGGTAGTGCATACCTGTATTACCAGCACTCGAGAGGCTGAGGAAGGAGGATTGCAGTGAGTCCAAGGCCAGCCTGGGCTCCGAAGTGAGTTCAGGACCAGCCTGGACCACAGAGTGAGACCCTGTCTCAAAAAAAAAAAAATAATAATAATAATAATAATAATAATAATAATAATAATAATAAATAAAAAGTTAGATGTATTCGCTCAGTGAGTTGATCTAGTCCTGAGTTGGAAGTTGTGTTTAGTGTAGCGTGGGAGGTCCCTTGCTATTTCTCTGCTCTTACCTGGGCCCTGCCCTTCCATGTCGGTTAGCCTGAACTCAATAGCAGAGTGGTTGTCGCTGCTGTGTGCTACCACACCTTATAACACCCAACCCCAGCATTTGAGTCGCCTCCGGAAAGGGTCTCTGAAAAGTAGAGAAGTTGCTGTGCGAGATGCTGTTGGCAAGCTTCTTACGAAATGTCCTTGGCCCTCATTGAAACATGCCAATTTCTTATACCACTGCTATGCCGAAGGTAATTGGATTGCCCTGTTTTCCTGGACTCTAGGGAACTCAATCCTGTAGCTGAGGTCAGTTCCCTAACCAGTCTCTTAAACCTGAAAAGTTTATGTCAAAAGGCTAAAAAGTTAAACATTCTAAAAGTGTTACAAATATGTTGCTTACAAGAAGACGGAAATACCTTATGTATTCCTTGTTTTGATATATCATTCTCTCTCTCTCTCTCTCTCTCTCTCTCTCTCTCTCTCTCTCTCTCTCTCTCTCTCGGTACTGATTGAGCCCAGTGCCTTACCACTAAGCTACACGCTACATGTCCCAGTCCTTTCGTATTTTTAAATTTTTAGACAGGATCTCACTACATTGCCTATTCTGGGCCCAAACTTAGAATGCCCCTGCCTTATCCTCTGAGAGTACTGCAGTTACAGGCATACTCACCGTGCCTGGTGGAGGGGATGTTTGTTTTGCCTCTAATAGGAAATGCAGATGAAGCATGCTGGCCTGAACCATGTTGCACTGTTGTTGGCAGGAGACCAGGTTAGGGAAGTCCAAGTCCCTTCCTCAGTGTGCTTTGGCTTCCCTTGCAGATATGAGGACATTGACTGGCATTTAGTGTCTGGTAGGGCAGTGGCTTTACAGTTTTTTTTCTTCTACTAGCCAGACTTGGGGGCATAGGCCTATAATCCCAGCACTCTGGGTGGCTGACTTAGGAAGATTGTAAATTCAAGCCTAAGCTTGAGCAATTTAGTGACTTGGCAAGACCCTCTCTCAAAAATAAAAACTAAAAACTGGACTAGGAATGTATAGCTCAGTGCAAAGGCTCTGGGCTTTATTCCTAGTACCGCAAAAGAAGAAAAAACTTCTAACACTAATCCACACAGTTCGTTCATCTTACCTCACATCCAAGTATATACACAAGCCTTTAAAAATAAAAATTTCAGCATCACTCCATGTTGTTGTACTGATAATCTTTTATTTTCTTCCTTTCTGTTTCTTTTTTTATTTCTTTCCTTTCCCAAAAAAGGCAGGTCACCCCCCTCTAAAAAGGACTTCACATTAATCATTTGAAAATTATATTGTAGAAAACTGTACAGACCTATATAACCAGGAAAAAAAAAATGGAATAGATTCAAACTCTGAGACCAGCTACCTCCAACCCCCACCCCAAGGCCGGGAGCAGTTTCTAAGTTCTTCAGCAGTTATTTGTTTTTCCATTTTAGAATTTAAATTTCTAAAGTCAAGCTCTTGACATTTTTGCAATAGTGAGACTGGTTTCTTGTTTGCCTTTCCTTTCTTTAAAGAGCACTGTAAATGCTTTAAGTTCCTCTAGTACTTTTTAAATGTCAGTGGTAATAAATACTGCTGTTAGTAGAACCTCAGTCAAAATGGAAAAAAGACACTTTGTTCTTTTTTAATACTGGGGTTTGAGTCTAGGGTCTTGGTAATGTGAGCATCCCAGGGTTTTTTTTGTTTGTTTGTTTGTTTGCTTTTGCTTTTTTGTTGTTTTTGAGGGTTGTGGGGAGCAGGGTCTTGCCAAGTTGCCCAGGCTGAGCTAGCTCAAATTCACTATCCTCTTGCCTCAGCCTACCAGGCTGCTGGGACTACCTGTGCGAGCCACCTTATTGTCTCTAATGATGCATGTTTTCTGAGACCTAGATGGTTTTTGCCTAAAATATGACCAGTTTGCTAAAAAAAATAAACTTAATCACTAAAGAAAATTCTAAATATTCCCCAACTTTGAAAGTCCACAGTATATATTCAGTCACTGACTAAATGTATTTGAGGGATGTAGTCATTATTATATGATCTGCTACATAATGCAATTTGTAATGGGATGTTCTAGAAATGTAATTTTCAGAGTAACCTTCAGATCCCAAGGGCTCCTAAAGATAACTTGAGAATTAGCCAGGAAAGATCCCAAGGCCAAGTGGGCACCACACCTTGGACCCTGGCTTCAACTTGAACAGCTCAGGTTTTGCATACCATTTTCGCACAATTAAGTTCTATCTAAAATTTTCTGTGGTTTATTGAGAGAGAGAGATATAGAGAGAAACTTCTAGGCAATCTTTTTCTATATTTTTCTATGGAAAGGAATACAAGTAACTCACATTTTACTAGCCAATCTAGTATAATTTGTTATGTCAGAGTCTAAGAAAGAGTGAAAGAATTACATTCTTCTAAAATGGAGAATCCATGTAGAATACAGGAGCATAATTTATACAAGTCCGTAACTGGGGAGAAACTGAAATTTGTCATATTTCCTCTCAGCCTTTTGAAATAGACAGTGGTTATATTTTCGTAATGTGGTTTTGGTTTTAGGTGTAGTTAAAAAAAAAATTAACTACTTAACCAGAGGTCACCTTCAGATTGAAGATCCTGTATGTTGTCACTGAAGTGTGGGCATTTTAAGTCAGTTTCTACATTGTACCAAGTATTAAATTTTTGTAAACTGTAAGGATTTCCTTAAAGTTTGTGTTACCAAAGTGTATCTTAAAAATGTTGTTTTAAGTGTCTGTCTCTGACTTTTTCCACAATATATTTTGCATAAAAAAGTAGTTTGAATTACTCGTTGGCTTCCTGCAGAAGGCTTATTCCAGAGCTTGAATCAGTCTTTGAGATTGAGAAATCAGTTTTCCCAAGAAGTGTAGCGTTTCTTTAAATGTTTGTCTTTGTTGTTTCTAATTCTGTGTGTTTTCCTTTTTGCTAACCAGGAGCTCCAGGTAAGTTGCAGCCTGGTGTTGTGAGTTGTTTCTGTGTAGCCATTGTGACATATTTGTCTTCTTTGTGGTCTCATTTGTGTTTGTAGCTTAGAATAGAAATGATCTAGAGCACAGATTTAGTTGGTCCCCCAGTACTGTAAGATAGAGCATCAAGGAAATTACTTAGTAGGAACAGGCTATCAACCGAATAATTTTCTTCTCTTTAAATATAAAGATTTAATGATGAGTTAAAAGTTTAAAGACATTGAAGGGCTGATTGAAACTCTGCTTTTGATGATGGATTTAGCATTTTTCATCTTGGTATGTGTTTTCCTGGTGTCTTACATTTATAACCTTCATAAGCCTGTATTCAAGATACTAGAAATCATGCCTTTCCTTTCCAGGGTGAAAGCATGGACAATTTCAACTGGGGAGTTCGCCGGCGCTCGCTGGACAGCATTGACAAAGGAGACACCCCGTCTCTCCAGGAGTACCAGTGTTCCAGCAGCACCCCCAGCCTGAACCTGACAAACCAGGAGGATACAGATGAGTCCTCAGAAGAGGAAGCAGCACTCACAGCCAGCCAGATACTGTCACGCACACAAATGGTATGCTGCAGTCTTCTGATCTTTATTGCGGTACTGGCAATTAGAACGGAGGACCTTTGCACTGAGCTGTATCCCCAGACCCAGCCCTTTTTTTTTTTTTTTTTTTTTTTTTTGAGACAGTGACTCACTAAGTTGTCCAGGCAGGGCCCAATCATTTCACCCTTAAATTCTAACTTAGTAATGATAGTCTCTTGGTCTTCTAATTTTCATTTCATTTTAAACAAAATTACACACTGAAATGAAGTTACAAAATTGTGGCATAGTAGATTGTTCTTTTAAACATGACAGAATGGAGTGTTCTGTTATTCATGACATAGAAACACAGAAGGTTGCTATGTGTACCTGTTAGCAGCTAAGACACATTTGCTCTGGCTTTTCTCCTAGTCGCAGCAAGCTGCTCTGGTCATTTTAGGGCCTTTATCTTAAATGATGAATATTTTTTGGTGTCACCGTGAAGCCATCACTGCCTAATCTGTACCTGCTTTTCTTTCCTAGGTAGCGTAGTATGTAGAGAGAGCACAACTTCGGTCCTTTTTAAAATTAGGTCAGTTATAGAGGTTCTGGCTTCCATCCTGTGGGAGAGCCAGCAGATTCAGAGTGAGTGAAATCTGAGAAAATAAAAGCCCCAGGCATCATCTCTTCATTTACAAATGTGGGGTGCAAGAAAGGCTGAAGTATTTGCAGTCAGAGTTAGGTGGGGACTTGAGGTTGGTGGTGTGAAATGGCAGAGTGCACGTGATAAAAGCAGCCAGTGGAGCCTGGGCTGGGGGGTTTGCTCAGCCCACACCAGAAAGCTTTGTGCATACTCAGCCAAACCATGCCTCTGCTTAAGGTACACCAAGCTATTCCACGCTGCCCGCGGGTCAAGCGCTTGTGGTAACTTTTTGCAGCATACTTTTGGATTGCAGTGTCAGTTGATGACTAGCCTTTCTCCTCTCCTGTTTTGACATCTCTGTTGCCCCAACTTTATCTTTCAGTCACTACCCCATTGACAGTTAAGTGTGAGGTTGCTGCTGCAACAATCAGCGGTGATTGAAGCTGCCTGGCTCTCTTCAGCTCTCTCTGTCCCTCCCACACAGGCCACAGGAGTAGACAGGGTTATTGCATTTCTGTGGGCTGAGTGGCTTGCCCCAGGCCGCTTAGCTAGTAAGTGGGTTTGACCCAGGTGGTCTGTTTCTAGTACCCATGTACTTAACTATGCACAGTTAAGTGAACCTGTAGGGAAATGTTCTCACTTAAAGGAATGGCTGAGTCCCTGGCCACAGAGACTAACTGAAGCACAGTCAGGACCTTGAAGGCTAGTCACTCGAGGGTTGGTTTGGCCTCTGTAACTGCAGCTCACGTTACCCCAGCTGTAACACAAAGTGTGGCTTGGCCTCCGTGTCACCGTAGCTATAGACTAGGGTTGAGAAGCGGGCTTCACTCACTGTGTAACTGTGGTCAAATTACTCAACCTTTCTTTTAAAATGGGACCATAGTAGGATCTGCCTTAAGACAGTTTTATGAGGAGAAAGCCTCCTGGTAGGTAATGTAGTAAGTGCTTAGTTAAGGATGGCTCTCATCAGAACCACAGGCACAGTTGCCTGTCTACTTAGAAGGCCGACTCTAGTGAAGTGTTACGGGGCTTTAAAATTTTTTTAAGTTATCTCATCTTCATAGAAAATTAAATTGTGTATCTGTGTACTCTAAATCATAAACTTATTTTTCTTATTGAGTATTGACCCTGAAGAAATAATCTTACTTAAATGAAAAAATATATTTTCTTTTTTATATTAATAACTACTGCTTTTCAAAGAAAATAAATCTCAGTAATGTTTGCCTTTAAAACAACTCTACTTTTTTTCATCTTCCTTTTTGGTAGTACTGGGAATTGAACTCAGGGCCTCATGCATTCTGGGCAAGCACTTTTCCTCCGTGCTACAAGCCCAGCCCTGTTTTAAACCTGCCCCTCTTCAAGACTTTTGTCAAGAATTCACTCTGTGCCTGACACAGAAGCCACAGAGAGGCCAAGGAGACTGACTGGCCCACACACCTGGCCATGAAAATGAGTTTGAGTGTAAAGCTAGCATAGCACCTATTCTAGTGACTCTGGGTGGGGGAAAAAAAAAGACAGGAAATACCACAAGTTCTTATAACCAAGGCTTACTTTATGACGTGGAAAGTTGTTTTGTTTGTTTGTTGTTTTCCTTTTTGGGCTTTTGTGACCGTAATCGGCTCCTAGATGAAGTCCTGACTTGGCTGATTTTCCTTCCAGCTAAACAGTGACTCTGCTGCTGAGGAAACAGTGCCAGACCGTCCTGACTTGCTTCAGTCTCAGGATTCCACTGGCAGCAACACAACAGAAGAAGTGCTTCAAATCAGAGATGAGACCCCGAGTTTGGAGGCTTGTCTAGATAATGATAGCAGCCAGCTGCCTGAGGTGGGGAGAAGTGGGGCTGGCGCGTGGCCAATCTAGGCTCTTCCTGGCTGGCTGTTACAGCTCTTGCTTTTCTTTCAAAAGAGTTTGCATCTTATATGCTAATTATTTGATTTGTCTCCAGTATTTCTAACCTGTTGGGTTGTTTAAAACAAAATCGCCAAATCTAATTTTTTTGATAGTTGAAGGAAATGACCTACAGGTTAAAAATAACCTCCGGGGTTTTAATGAGCATCTTGCGTTGTAGAGCGTGACTTGGTTACTGTGTGTAGGTGCTTCTGTGGGGACGGCAGGCATCATCTGTGGCACTGCATTTTCTTTGAAGGACCGCTTTTGTTTCCCTCCCCTTTTTGCTTTGAATGGGTGTATGTGATTGGTGCTGTGATTGGGTTAGGACCTCAGGCCAGCTGTGTTAGCAGTTGGTGTAATGAAAGCTTTTCAAACACTTTGGAACCACTAGTATTACGGTTTTTTTGGAAAGACCTGTGAGAAGTAAGCAGATTACAAGCTATTGACTGACCAATAATAAGTAAGTATTAGTTCCCTTAGGTTTTCTTAAGGTTATTATAGATACTTTTTTTAATGTTTTCTGTAGCTCTGTGATGTATGCTTTTATGCCTTGGTAAGTATTAGGAACTGCTATATTTTTATTGGTGTTAACCAAATTAATGTAGTTGATAGATGTGGACTCATCTAGTTATTAGACCATATTATTTGATAAAGTGAATTTTCATTATTCATGTGGGGTATTTTACATATTTGGACCCTCTTTTTTAACAGTAACCAGATAAATTTTGAAATGAAGGCATTTTGGAGTACTTACTAACAGTCTTAAAAAGGCTTACAGTACTGGTTAAGGTCAGCCAATCAGATATGATCTTGTGATTCCCCTCTGTGCCAGGCTTCTAACCAGGTGTGAGAAGGAAGACTAGGCTAGGATGTTGTTCTCAGGGAGTTCTCTGCCTATACGTAGAGAAAAAAGGAAGATTTTTTTAAAACTTATATTTATCTATGAGAAACTCAGTAATACATATATTTGAGGCTTTGTAAAGCTCAGTGGAGGGTAACCAGCTGTGCATTGGAAGTGCGTGGCAGTTGAGACATCCAGGCAGAGAAATAAGACATAGACATGACAGTGGGAAACAGAGTGATGCTTTCAGGGAACAAAATGGGTGGAAGACCTGGATAAATACAAGGAAAAGTGGTAAAACATGAGAAGTGCTGTATGCCTTCCTGAAGACTTGGGCTTATCTTGAGATCATAAGTCATATAGATTTCTGGGTTTTTTCACATATACTTGTGTTAGCATTCAGTTACTGCCTGAAATAATCAGCATAAAATAAGACAAGATTAGTTGTCTCATAGTTGACCCTATTGGTTTGGATGTGTGGTGGCACATCATGGCAGGAGCTTATGGCTTACAGGAAGAAAGAATCAAAAGGGGACCAAGACTTCCACCCTCCCCTTCAAAGGCACATTCCCAGCAACCAGAACACCTCTATCCCCACCGCCGCCAAGACTCAGAAGCTCCCGATAGTAACATCCAAGAGCAAGCCTTTACGACCATGAGCCTTTGGGGGCCATTCATACCCAGCCCATAGAAAGACCTCTCGTGTGACAAGGACTGTGCCCAGCATTAGATGGAAAGACATGTATGTGATCACTCAGTCATTCACTTCACCAGTATTTTATTTACTGAGTGCCTTCCTCATGTTAGACACTGTTCTGACACTGGGCTCCCAGAAAAGTTGACACAGACAAAGGCTCCTGAATTTATGTACTTATTCTAATAAAAGTGACAGATAATAAGCAGGTAAAACATGAGTGACATATCAGAAAGTGGTCTTAATTACACTGTGAAAACATAACAGTAATTTAGATTGTGTGAGAAAGACACAGTTGGCATTTGAGATGAAATGTAAGTGACAAGAAACAGGAACTGTTGAAGATTTGGAGGCAGAACGATCCTGGCAGGGAAGCAAAGTAAAGGGCCCAAGACATGTAAAGAGCA
Organism: Ctenodactylus gundi; assembly: GCA_004027205.1. Classification (NCBI taxonomy): domain Eukaryota; kingdom Metazoa; phylum Chordata; class Mammalia; order Rodentia; family Ctenodactylidae; genus Ctenodactylus; species Ctenodactylus gundi. The sequence continues at coordinate 23,689 of PVKB01004225.1, read as the reverse complement.
ACAACAACAAAACAGACAGAAACTGGCAGGTGAGAACTGGGGGCCAGAGGCCCACAGGATGGCTATGGGACTCCATGGTGGACCTTGCGAGCCACACCGCAGGTAACCATGGGGGAGGGGGTTACGCAAAAGGACATGATCTGATGATGTTTATTTTTCAAATCTTGGCTTTTTGTTCATGGAAAATGGAAAATCAGTCATGGTAGTATTAACACCAAGTGGGTGCAGCTTGCAGTCAGTGCCTGTCTTCAGGGGAGTGTAGCCATCCATTTGTGTTCTGCTAGAGTCTCAGAAATGTGGAGGCGACTGGAAAGGACAAGGAAACACACTGGAAGAATCTGAGCTAGCGGCAAGGAGGCTCTGAACTGAGGCACACATGAACACAAAGAAGCTTGCAGGAGAATTGACAGGCTTGAGAGGGCCACTTCCGGTGTGGGTCTGTGTAAGCAAGCAGTGTTGCTAGTGGTTGATTTAGCTGACTGTGAGGAGTTGGATCATAGCGCATACAATGTTAACGTCCTTCTTTCACCAGAAACAGTGGGAAAAAAGACTAGATACTAGAAAATACCTTAATAAAACTAGCATGGTTGGAAGTATGTATTTTAATTTTGTCTAGTAAGGGAAAAAACTTACTTTTTGGTTAGGAATTACAATCATAGGAAACTGCCTCCTAGAAACAAATCATATTTGGTGGAAATGTATTATTTCAGATTCAGTAATATTTAATGGACCTATTTCCCCGCACTATAAAGTCTGTGAGAGTACTTTTTCCTGATAAAGGAGAAAAACTTCCATTTAGTATTTGTTTTTCTTTTACAGTAACAGGTTTATTATCACTACATAGTATGTGTCACTGGTAGGTGAGAATGAAAGGGATGTTTTAACCCATGCTATTTCATAGAGAAACAGTTCTGATGAAAATGGCTGTCCACGAGGGAATAACATGACAATATCTGCTGACTGTATTTGCCTAATTTGTCTTCTCCTCATATGCATAATAGTGTGAAATTACTTTACCTCTGGTTAAAAAAAAGGAAAACCCAAAAATATTGTAATAAAACCACAACAATTTTTAAAGCAATTTAAGGAATATAGAACTAAATTGGTAAAATATTTTATAAAAGAATATATTCCTAGAAGTGTTTATTGGAAATTTTCTGTCATGTTAATAATGGGAAGAGTGTATGCTAGCACATTTCATGATAAACCTATAAGCTAGCTGTTCTTCCCATCTCTGTAGTAAACACAGATTCCTCTGATCTGTGGAAAGGCTTGAGTTCTTCACTTATATTTCCTCGTAAAACCTTCACAGAGAGTTATAATAGCTTGGAACCCATTTCTTATTAGGAAAATTTTCTTTTTAGGAAATGAATCTTTGAATGTCAGAGAGCATATGTCAGTGTCTGTCTAGGAACGTAAAGGCCAAGGAAATTGACTTCTTATAATCTACATATAAACAATGAAGTCCATTCCATTAGCCTAAAAGCACTTCCTTCATGAAATCTAGCTGTTATTAGAAAATTTCACTGTAACTCTGATAAAATTTTGTCTTGAAATTATAATTTTAGAACAAATGATAAATGCAAGTGTAAAGTAATGAATAATGGGGTGGCAAGTCTGGTTTGCAGTAGCAACATTGATATAGAGGGGGAAATTAATACCTATGATACTCTAATTGCACAAATACCTCTAGTATTATCTCATAAATTATCTTTCCAAATGACTGCTTACCTCTTTTTTAAAAATTCAGATAGAAACTATAGAATATATTGAATATAAACTATTGAGATGACTCAGAAATTATTTTACTGTATTATCATTATCATTACCATTGGGGAGGGGATTGAACTCAGGAAACACTGAGTTACATATCCAGGCCTTTTGATTTTTTATTTTGAGACAGTCTTTCTAAATAGCCCTGGCTTAACTGAAACTTGGTGATGCTTCTGACTCGGCTTCCCTAGTGGCTGGGATTACAGGTGTGTGCCACCCCTCCTGAATTTTTAGATCATATATATATTTTTTGAGGTCTTGCTCTGTAGTCCAGCCTGGTCCTGACCTCGGTGTAGACCAAGCTGGCCTTGAACTCACAGCAATCCTTCTGCCTCGGCCTCCCAAGTACCAGGAGTATAGACATGTGCCACCAGGCCCGGCTTAAGTGATGCTGGGGAATTGAATTTCAAGCCTTGGCACTTGCTAGGCAAGTGCTCTAACTGCTGTGCTATTCCTCCAGCCCCTACCATGTTGTTTTTCAGTGCTGTTCTGTGAAGACTGCCTGTGTGCTCCTTTCACTGCTTGCATACATCTAATATACTCTGTGCTTTCCCCGGTGTCCCTGTCCTCGATGGTCCCTCTCCCTGGAATACCACCATCCCTGTCTTTGTCCAAGCCTTTTGTAATCTGTTTCTTCCAAAGAGGCTAAACTCAGTTGCCCCAGACAAGTGTGGCCTTTCTTTTGGAGTACTAGTGATCATTTGCATATTACCAGTGGTATTTGGTAGTATCTACCGCACACTGTTGCCATGTGCTAGTTACAGTTTACCATTGTCATTTGCATGTTAGCCTAACCCCATTCTCAGATTGTGAACTAATTGCTGTTAGGAATTAATTTATGCCAAAACATCCACCTGGTATCTGGCTGAATTTTTTATTTTTATAGATGAATTTTACAGATAAATAAATGAAGGCCAAGGATAAACTAGGGTCACGAGCACTAACACTTTCTTATTTTTCATACTTTATAAGGAAAAAGTCTATTTTTATTCATGAAAAAGAAATAAAAACTGCATACAACTAAAGTAACTTTGGTCTAAATGTTTAAAGAAGCTAGTCTTTATTCCTAAAATGTAAGATCATTAATGCCTAGGTCCAAACTGCTGGAGCTGTACCTTGGGAATACTGTTTTTTAATAGTAGTTGTTTATTTATCTAATCTTCTGAGCTTCTATCCCATACTAGTCACACAGCAACATAATTCAGTAATACTAACAGTGGGATAGAAAGGAAAAACTAGGGGCTAAACGAGTAGCTCAGTAGTTTAAAAAGCTTGCCTAGCAAGCTCAAGGCCCTGTGTTCAATTGCCCAGTACCACATAAGCTAGGTGTGGTGTGCACGCCTGTAATCCCAGCATTTAGGAGGTTAAAGCAGGATTGCCATGAGTTCTAGGCCAGTCTGGGCTGCATCCTGAGTTCAGAACCAGCCTGACTACAGAGTAAGACCCTGTCTCCAAAAAAAGGAAGGGAAAACTATAAATATATTTTAATTATTACTTAGAGTTAGGAGAATGCAATCTTTTTTAATAAATAAGCCATTCAATTTCAAAAGTATGACAATTTAAGATTTCCTAACCTTTACTAACCACTAGTTTAGCAATAAAGCTTTATTAGGCGTCAAGGCCGAAATGAGTAACCGAGTCTTACTACCTGGACACAGCCCTCATGTCACACACAGTCCTCTGGTTGATACCAGAAGGGCTGCAGTGGTTGGTTGCTCATGTGTCATTCTGACTGACCAGCAGCACCTGTTCCTGGCACTGGGCAACCCATAGCCATTGTGGGTTCACTACTTTGAATCACCTCCCCTGCTTACAGCCAGAATTCACTATGTTCTGACGTAGTTAAAGAAATAGATCTGGGCTTAGTGGCCCATGCCTGTAATCTCAGCACTGGGGAGGCTGAGGCAGGAGCACTGCTGTATGTAGTAGGCCAACCTGGGCTACATAGAACTTTAGGACCAGCCTGAACTACAGAAGAAGACCCTATTTCAAAAATTATATAATAATAATTAAATGGTAGCTCAAATGAGAGACAATTTATAGTAATAATATAAAATTTTACTTGTACAAAATTAGATATATGAGAGAAGGTGTTTTACCAAAGAACATATTTCCTAGTAATCATCAAAATCTTGTACATAAGAGAGAAAAGCAAGAGAGGAAAACCAAACAAAAGCTGGTGTTTTCTATGGCAACAGGCTATATATTAATTCAAAAATTTTACGGCTGAGATGTAACGGAGTGATAGAGCTCTTGCTTATCCCGTGCAAGGCCCTGAGCTCAGTCGTTAGCACTGGAAGGAAAACAAACAAATCTAAGACCATTTGAGAAAAATAATTGTACATAATCAGTGTAAAAACTCTTAACAAGTGAGGCCATGAACTGAAGACTAATAAAAGATTGGGGTGGAAGGCAGTGGTCATTGTGTTGACAAACATTTGTATTAATGTTGCTGAAATCCATGAAACATGTGATTGTCCTGCAGGATACAAATTCAGTGTTAAAGGAGGAACATGTTACAAACTTTGAAGATGAAGGGTCGTATGTTATTCAGGAGCAACAGGATTCTCTCGTGTGTCAAGGAGTTCTTGATTTAGTGGAAAACGAGATGCCAGAGCACCTGGCTCCCGGAAGCTACCCTGATTCTGTCTGCGAGGAGGATGTTACATTGGCCTTAAAAGAGCTGGATGAAAGATGTGAAGAAGAAGCTGATCGCTCGGGACTGTCCAGGTGAGGCGCTAGAGTCACAGACACTGTGACAAGGTGATGCTTTCCTGTCACCTTTCTTCAAAATGCCCTCAGTTCCCGCTGACTTACTTTTATTTCTTTGTTTTTGTCAATAATCATAGACTGCTTATTTTTAAAGATTAAAAAAATGACTTAAGATGGGGGGATTTTTTGACATTCACATAAAGTAAAATAGGCCATTCCCATTTAGAAGTACACCAGATATTTAGGTGACAGAATGCTGAGTGGCCAGGTATTAAAATCAGTATTGGGGTCCACTGTTTCTCCAAAATAAAACTGAAGTATATCCAAAAGGTTATTTTATAGTTTCCTTATCAGTACTTAAATTTTGAAGGTTTGATTTCTGCAATAAATAGAAGTGATAAAAGCTAGATGGTTCCTTTTAAATGTTTATGCTCTATACATTCAAAATTTAGTATCAGAAGTCTGAAGAATTCCCAAATAGGACTTTTTCTTCACTCTTGAGTTAGGTTAACTGATAAACTATTGCATATAGTTATCAAAGGAAATTTTGGTGGCTGTCATGAAATTTATGTGCCAGCTATTTTTGTAATAGAATTTTGATTCATTCTAATATATATTTATACTTATAAATATTTGTGGCTCAAAATAATCTTTTATAAAGTATCCAACTGCATTCTATTAGTGCATCTATTTCTCCATTTAACATTCCTAAACTCCTTGAAAATATACATAATACTTGATAATCGAGTATTAGAATTTTACAATAAAAATCATATCTTTATAGTTCGTGTAATTATAGAACTTGAACATACTCGCCCTATGGGAGATTATTTTCAACATCTAGAATGTTTATTTGTATTTAAATAATGTATCTTAGTGGCAGCTTTTTCAGGCTACTGAATTGGATACAGCAATGGCCCCAGTAAGCACTGTTGTGCACGCATTCAAGGGTGACAGGTGGGGTCAGGGTGCATCCAGCAAGTAGCTTTCCACAGGTTGAAGCAGAATAGTTTCATGTGGGCAGGTACTACGGCTGAAATAGAATGGTGCGTCCCTGCCTCGCATAGAGATGTGTCAGCTCCAGCCTACAAGAGACATTTTCTTACAGTCAGTCACATCGCTGGTCAGTGGTCATGTCAGTGGTAGAAACGTTAAAAACCTTTTTGAGGTAGCTTTTCACTTCAGATGTCAGCTTTCTTTTGATATTTTTCTCTGGTCTTTATTCAGATTTCCCTATTTCATATGATTTGGTCTCTAAATTTCTATAAAGCATTGTCTCACTGTCTCGCAATGTGAACAATGAGATTTTAAGACGCCAGGTAATCAGACAGCACTTCATCTTCACAGCCTCTAATCACAGAGCATCCTATCCAAACACATCTTCATCTTATTTGTTCCACTTTTGTATATGTTTTCTGAATATTGAGATTATAGATGCCTCAGAGGAAATGGCAAGGTCTTATGGTTGTTTCCAGTGCCTTACACTCATGAAATAGCTGATGTGTCAGTGTGTGCTGTGGCTAGTGGTACTGGCTGCAGACCTGTGGTTCTGGGCTCTGCGTCTGGCTCTGGCATTTGCTTCCCAGCCACTCAGGCACATTACTTAACTTGACTGAACTTGTTTATAAAAATCTTCATAGATTGAATAAAGTGATCTATATAAAACCCCTAACGCAGACCTGGACACAAAAGTATGTGGTCAGAATTTTTCAATACTGTCATCATTAAGAAGCATGGGTCAGTGAGAAGTGTCCAGATAGGCCATTTCTAATGAAAGCCTTCTAATGAGTCCATAACAGTGGTACATTATAGGACTTGAGTCATTTTAAATTAGTTGCTTGAAATTAAGAGTTCCATCTCCAAAGATGCTAAGTAAAGAGAACACAGATTTCCTCCTTCATTCTTCTTGCAAAGTTTGTTTTCTAAATCTATACTACATACGAATGCACAGTCTCTGCTGATTGACCTGAGTCAAATCATTTGAAATGCTTGATTCTGTTCCGTTAAGACAATGCTGTGACTGGTGTTTGTGTTTCAGTCAAGATGAAGAGGAGCAAGATGGTTTTCCAGACGTGCGGACATCACCTCTGCCATCACCCTTTCTCTCTGCCATAATAGCAGCTTTCCAGCCCGTGGCATACGACGATGAGGAGGAGGCTTGGCGCTGCCACGTCAGTCAGATGCTGTCCGACACAGATGGATCCTGTGCAGTGTTTACTTTTCATGTGTTTTCTAGACTGTTTCAGGTCAGTGGGATTTTATTGCCTGACAGAGTTACAGGGTTTTCTTCTGAAATCAAATATCTCAGATTTTAATATTTCTACTGAGTTTCCTTAATAAATTGTTCTCCAAGTTAGTGCTAATACTTAAATTTACAAGATGACATTGTAGTGCTGCTGGTACACTTACACAATTCCTAGTAAAGATATGTCCCCTAAGGCAATTACAGGAAGGCTGCAACGTAGCATCTAATCTATTCTGTGCAGCATATAGGTACTGTCATGGATAACAAAGCTTCGTCCCTGCCTTCAGGGAGCTTACCGTCAAGGTCATAAGGTTTATCAGTAAATATTAACTGAGTTAGTACTTTGATCACTGTGGGGATCTTAACAGTTTTAGCTGTTATATCATTAGCCTCTGAACTAGCCCTTTCTCCTTACCTGAGCCAACTTTGCCCACCATGAAGGACCAGCCAAGAATGTCTTCTCTTGGAAGTTTTCCCAACCTCTCTATCCATCCTCCAGGTGCTTCCTTTTGTTGTCTTTAGTGCTCGTTAGCAGGAACACTTCTGTACTTACTGCGTTGCTGCTTTGTGTTTAAATATCTTTCCAGTGAAATTATCTCCATGCCTCAACTGGCTTATGCTTTTTTTTTCAATTGTTTTTAATATATTTGTGTAGTAATTCAATACTATTGTCTCTGTCATCAACTGCCTACTATGGATCAGACACTGGTTATTGTATGTGAAAAAATATTCTTGGGTTCTGAGGAGATACTACCTTTAAAGCATTTGTATGACTTTACAGTTAAGTCAGCCTCAGCTCATAGCCACGATTGTAAACTACAGCCCCAAAGGCTTCTTTCATGTGGACCTTGACTTTAGAAAAGCTAATTCCTCAGACATGTGAAGGTTCGTGTCCAGGGGTGGACAGCCTCCTTCTGTCGTAGGAGTGAGATGAGTGGCAGGTATTATTTTTCTTTCAGCACTGTTCTTTTGTAAATCTTTGATCATTTTTTGAATTTAACACGTTTCCTAAATAACTCTGCAAAATATTTATAAATCAGCTATTGGGATTTTTTTATATCAGCACAATAATTGTTAAAAGTTCACTTTAATTGTAAATTATGCTTCCTTAAAATGAAAAGGGGCTCTCTTACTAAATACTAAAACTTTAAAAATATTTTTTCCCCTTAGACAATTCAAAGAAAATTTGGAGAAATAACCAAGAAGGCAGTTGGCTTTCTTGGTGGGAGTCTGCAGCGCATTGGTACCAAATTTAAAAGTTCACTGGAAGTGATGATGATGTGTTCAGAATGCCCCACAGTCTTTGTAGATGCTGAAACAGTAAGTTTTTCCCTGTTGACTTGCTATGCAGACAAAATTTGAGCGGCATCATTTATTACTGTTTTTTTAAGTGATTCTGAATTTTAAAATGTCAAGGTTCATATTTTCAACTTGATTATAACTATTTGGCAAAATGTTTCAGCATATCCATTACAATGCCCTATGACTAATTCCAACTTTTACCTCCCATGCCCTAAGTGCTGTGCGCTAAGGATGTGTGCATTTCCCTAATCTTGAGTCAAAATAAGTAGAAGACAGCTCAAAATACTCCAAGCTCCTTGATCTTCCCCAACTACACTTACTAAATAATAGAGCAATATTTTTAAAGATACAAGGTTTCAGAACCTTCAAGGAGGATGCCTGTGAGGTATATACTGGTGTGATATGCCATTTCTTGGCTGCATTAGTCTTCAAAAACATTTAAAGGTGTCTCCTGACATCCTCAATCCCTCAGAATGGTACAGAGTCTGGTAGCGAGTGATTGACAACCAAATAATTCATATTCCATGGCTCAAAAGCTGTAGGTCGCATGACTGGGATCAGGAATGGTAACAGAGATTGATATGTTTCTGATTTGACAGCTGATGTCATGTGGCTTGCTAGAAACACTCAAGTTCAGTGTTTTGGAGCTGCAAGAACATCTGGATACATATAATGCTAAAAGAGAAGCAGCTGAACAGGTCAGTCTTATTTTTTTAATCATACGGGGAAGAAATGGTTTGATGTTGGAATTGTTGATCTGACAGGAAGATAGCCCACCCAGAAAAGAGCTCTAAGCATCATCTTGCAGGTGTGCTATTCCAGGGAATCCCTGCCTTGGCTTTGATAAATCTACCATTGGAGCCCAAGAGGCTCATGGGAAACTAGCTCTACACTAGGTTAAATGTTTATCACTGAGACATTATAGCTTTTAAAGCCTAAAATATTATTTCTCTTTACAGACAAGTCTTCCAGACTCTATGAAAACTAGTGACATAGTTTGATAAGTTAGGCTTTTGGCCAATAAGACTTACTAAAATCTCAAAGCCCTACGTAAGAATACACAGCTATACCAATGGAATGTAATAGGCTCCAATAACAGAAGCACGCAGAGTCATGTAATTTGCAACAAAGTTACCACTGCAATGTCATGGGGAGAAATGTTCAAGTAATTGTGCTAAATCAATTGAGTATTTTGATGGAGAGAAGCATGGACCTGGATTCCTTCCTACGCTACCATTTCCCTTCTGTGCTAGTTTGTCTCTGTTCCATTGTTACTCCATTCTTTTCTGTCAACCAGGTATTTGTATGCAGTTCCCTCCCTGCAGGTTGTTGTTGGAGTGCTGGGGATTGGAACCAGCCGTGTGCATGTGGGGCAAGTGTTCTGCCACTCAGCTAAACCTCAGCCCCTAAGTTTTTCATTAATGCATTCTTCTGTTATTCTTCAAATATTATAAGAATCATGAATGAAACCCCGAGACATTTACCAGAACGCTGCCATCTTGGCAAGATCTGGACAGTGCTTGTCTCCCAGCACAATAAGACCAGAAGTCTCTGCTCACCTTCCCAGCCTTTCAGGTGCTGCGGGGTGGTTGGCTTTTTAGTCTTTCCTCCTGCCCACGATCAGTAGAACAAGCTACCAGGTGCAGTGGCGCCTGCCCCATTCAGTTCAGTTTACTGAACTTCCCTGTATCCCGTCATCTTAGTCTTCAGTACTAAACTGTCTTTGATAAACATGTTCCAGCCCAGTGAAACTGTGGAGTGAAAATTGAGGTCACAGTGACATGAACAGGCAATATACCTACTGTGATCAGTGGGAGAAATACAGGGCTCATGTCTGTCCTTCACTCGAGTCCCCAGTTTCTGGTTGACAGTGGTATCTGAAGTTGTCCTTGGAGGATTGGTCTTACACAAGGTGCTCTATACAACAGAACCTCCCTCACTGGTGAATTTTAACCTTCAGTTTGAGCCTTGAATGAGGAAAAAATACAGGAAGGCAAATTAGGTGGGAACTGGAGAGTGTTCTCCATACAAGCTCTCTTGTCTTTTACATACTGCTGGACAGGCGTGGACCACGCTGCATACCAGTATGCTGCATGGAACAGTTTGTTTTTAACAGAATCAAAAATCAGAAATGACTAGGTTGCATCATGCTTCTCCGCAAAATGCTATTCAGTAAGAATGTTGTTAATCAACTAAAGTTACCTGCTAGTTTATTATTTGGACAAACTAGACCAGCATAGTGGTGATAGTTGAGTTTGTAAACATTTTATCATTTCATATGAATAAAGATTAGTGCACAAATTCTATGATAAATGTCAACTGAATTTTGCTGATATAAAAGAGATCTGCTGATAGTGTTTGACAGTGACGGCCATCAGCCATAAGTCACCAGAAAAGCTGAACATGTTTTTCTCCAGAGATGCTGTCAAGCAGATAGCTAGAGGGCAGCAAAGTCTGAGTGACTGGGATGAAAGGGACAGAGGCCAAGAGACTGTTTTTGAAAAAACTGAGTTGTCTAAATTTAATCGCAAGTAGGATACTAAGCTACCACTGAGAATTTTTACATCAGATACTAAAATACTACTTTATATAGCCAGCAGTTTTTTCCTTTTTTTTTTTTTTTTTTGAGACAGGATCTTGCTCTATAGCCCAGGCTGGACTATGTTGCCCAGGCTGGTCTTAAATACAAAGCAATCCTCCTCCTGCCTTCACCTTCTAAGTGCTGAGTTTGCAAGCCTAGGCCACCACACCCAGCTAATCTTTACGTAGTGATAGGGATTCAAACCCAGAGTTTGCACTTGCTAGTCAGGTGCTTTACTCACCGAGCTATGTACCCCAGACCCTTTTATTCTTTTTTTTTTTTCTTTTTTTTAATTGAGGCAGGATCTCTCCTGATAACCCAGGCTGGTCTTGAACTCACTATGGAGCCCATGCTGGCCTTGGACTCACAGCAGTCCTATTTCAGCCTCCCAAGTGCTGGGATTACAGGTGTGCACCACCACACCCGGCTGAAAGTGGTGCTGGGGAATCGAACTCGGGTACTTAGCGCTTGACCTAGGAATTGCTAGGCAAGTGCCTTAGCTGCTGAGCCGTTCCTTCAGGCCCCCCTTTTATTCTTAATATCATCAAAACAACAAAAGTAGGAAGTCGAAATAACTGACAATATCGAACTACCAGAATCTAAGAGCTTAATTTGAAGGCTTGGCTTTTACTTCAGTTTGGGGGCCATCCGTGCAGGCATCTTTTCTGCTTTGCCACAATGCTATCTTTATTGCAGAAAATGTACTCTTAATATTAACCTCAACCGTGTGGCAGTGAGCAGAGAGGGGCGGGGGGGGGGGTGCCACTCTTGTGTCAGAAAGGGGCAGAACAGGTGGCAGTCCTTTGTTCATCCTAGCTTGTGCCTGGATCTTGGCCAGAGCTGTTTCATGACTAAGGTACATTTAAAGAGAGAGAGAGAGAGAGAGAGAGAGAGAGAGAGAGAGAGAGAATAGTATTAGCTATAGGAATAGCCACTGGACAGTTGACCTTTACATCCAGGATTCTTTAGAAACACTTGCTACTCATTACCATCCAAAAGAAAAACAGGATTTAAATGGATCATGGTTTCTGTTTCTCTAATTAACCCTGACACCAGTCTTCTGAGAACTGCGCTTCTAATACGCAAACAGACCTGGTGAATTCTGAGTTGCTTTTATTAAATTGACCAGAGGGAAAGCAAATCTTTTATTTCCCCATCTGACATTACATAAAGGTCAGGTGTAGGTTGTGAAAATTCCCAATAAAATCTGCAAAGTGAAGACACTCTGCTGCAATGGGGTACCACTGGTTGCTAGAAGGCCTTTACTGCTATTTTACTGTACTTACAAGTGTGTGCATCTTGTTGTGTTGACTATCCTGCCTTCATTCCAAATCACCAAATCAGTGTTCACCTCAAAGGAAGCCTACAGCCAGTCCTAGAACTTCAAGTTACCTTTTCACGCTTGTTGTTACATGACCACTTTCACTGTGCAATTGCTGTATTAAAATGTACTGTTATTTCTTCAGTGGTTAGACAATTGTAAGAGGACATTTGGTGCCAAGGAGGACATCTATAGGATAAACACGGACGCACAAGTAAGTCTTTCATTCTTGTTTTTGCTAAATTTTTTTGTGTCAGGTAAAGTGATGTGCATGTACAAATGTCCTTACTTGATAGTCCTAGAAATAAAGGACATTTGTGAACCCTTTCAATTTGGTTATCATCAGAGCAATCATGGTAAAAGTTAGGTTCAATAAAATATTGGCTTAGTAATGGAAAATTCACTTCAATAAAAATGATAGCCAGCTAGTGACTGAAGTTTTAATAACATTCAGTAGATAAGCTTGATGGATATCTGGACAGGCCAGGTTGGCTTTTAGTTTATCTGCCTCTTAGAGGAATCAAAAAAAAAAAAAAAATGTTCCACATTAGTATTTCTCGGATAAAGAGGTTAGGAAAACAAAGCTAATAGCAAGGTGCTATACATCTACGTGAACCTTCCTGACTGGATAAATTACAACATTTTTCCCTAGTGAAAATAGCAGCAATATTAGTTTCTTAGAAAAGGTACGAGATACCTTAAAAAAAGGTTGACATATCGTAGAAAACATATGATAGTAAATGAGGATTCTACTTAAGATCTACAGCTTTATGTAAGGCAAATACATTCACCAACTATGTCCCCACGTTTGACATTAGAATTCTGATCTTTTTCAACTTCACTTACGTTGTGGTAGATTTTTGTTTTTTTTGCCACGCTGAAGATTGGTGCAGGGGATAAATCCACGCAAGGGTCACATCACTGAGATACAGCCTCAGCCAGATTGCTAGTATCTATAAAAATTATATAGTTATAATAATTCAAAGTTCTGGAAAAACCAAAATATTAGAAAACTCATCCCAGTGTACTACTTTTTCCAGGCATGGTACTAATGTGCACGTTACATTTATTATCTCTGTCCTTAAGCCTTGTCAAGCAGACCCACTCAGAAAAGCTAATTTGTCCAAAACAAAGCAAAAGCTAATTTGTCTAGAACCAAGATTCAAACTTAGGCTGACTCCAATCCTACACTGTTTTGGGAGGAAAAAAAAAAAATTGTCAAATCATCTGTGTAAAGAAGGCAAGATACAAAATTAGCCCTACACAAAAATTAGATCCAAAGGATCTGGTCTGACTTTTCCCAGTGCCTAGCTGCATCGCTTGAGTGACTGATATATATAACCTTTTTATATGTAATAAAAATAACCAAGCAGATACGCTAAATGCTTTTTTATATTCCTTTTACCTTGAAGAAAGGAGATCGTCTCTGGGACTCTTAAGTCAGTTAACGTAGCTTGAGATGATCTATGAAGAGAAAAACTGAAAATGACAACATTTATCTCTTTCTTCACATTCTCTGTTGGGTACCTTGTAAAGTAGGAGCTGTTTCATGCAACTGGCTGCTGTCCCTGTATGTCAGGAGGGTCCTTTACCTAACGAGCAATCAGTAAGTCTTTAGCAGGTTAATAAAGAGAACATACATGCAAACATCCGTGTATATAAAAGTAACAATTCAAAATGTGCACATGTGTACCTACCCTGAAAAACTGCACTTTTAATGTGTTTAGATTAATTTTTGGTCATTCAGAGGTACAAAATTACATCTGCACCATTTCCTCTGGTTGCAGTAGTCATGAGCTTTATTGGTGCAGGAGAGGCTGTGATGCACCTGGTGCTTTATTGAACCAGCACAAGGTAGCAAAGGCATTTAAAAACCAGTTAATTTCAACATAAAATACAACCTCAGATCTAAGGTGTCTTGGTAAGTGGACTGTGCCCAGCTGGAGTTTATGGAACAAGGACCACCCATGTGATTCGTGGTCCAGGACAGGAGCTAAAGGTCACCTCTGCTTATTTAGCAAATCCGTTCTCAACTGACAGGGATTTTCTATAAACGACCTTCAGAGGAAACTAAGGAAGGCCAAGAATTGTTGACTGCCACTGGAAATTAGAAGAGAGGCAGAGAACAGTTTATCCTTTGGAAATTTCAGAAGAACAAAATCTTGTCAAGATTTTAATTTCATACTTGCAGGCTGCAGGGCCGTGAAAGCATAAATTTATGTTGTCTTCCGCCTCTTGGGTTTGTGTTTAGAAAAGCAGGCTAAAAAATGACTTCCAGAAATTACCTTTACATGATAACTATTCCTGTTCTAATTAGAAGCCAATCTTAATGAGACCAGGTCCAAGGTACTTTATAGTCCTTAAATGAAGAATTTCCATTATATATCTTACGTACATTATCTCTTTTGAGTCAAACCTAGTTATATCAAATTTCTGAAACTTAAATGCTATGTAAAACATACATCGGCTTTTAATATGCTACCTGGTGGCCCAGGAGCAAGTAAGGCAACTTGGCAGCTGATTAGACCCGGAAGGGTGGTTAGCCCTAGAATGAGCCACACCAGAGGTGATAATCTTCAGAGTAAGTGTTCAGGTTATAAGCCAGTCCTTGCCTACAAAATAATAGTAATTCATTTGCTTATTCTGTAATTATTTTTCCACTTTAAAAATGTATTTTTTTTATTACAGTTGAGTTCTGTTTGGGTTATTTGGTTGCTGGAAAGGCTATAAAAACCCACAGAGAAGTGAACTTACAATAGCCAAATTTTCCAAGATTACATTGTTTTATCCTTTGTAGCTTTTAGACAGAAATAAACCATATCCTACTTGTATCTTGTTACTGACAAAGTTTTAAAAAAAAAAAAACACCCTCAGTTTGTTGCAGTGATGTCTAAAAAGCTGTATTCTGAAAATAGCACAAAATTTTCTTTGGGGTGTAAAAAACTATGTTCTCCAGTTTGCCTGGAACATCTGTGACCCTAATTAAAATGTTTTCTTACACTAATTCTTGATCTTTTTCTTTCTTTGTATTTTTTTGTGACCTGATCACCTTGCTTAGCAAATGGAAATTCTAGCAGTAAGTGACCTGTCTTGATTTATAGACTACTTATCCTCGCCACACACCCTGGTTTTCATCGGCCATTTGTCCTGTTGTGGTTTAGCAATGTTTGTTGTGAACTACTTCAAAAGTAGCATGTGCTTCGATTTTGTGCAGCCCTAATCTATGAAATGTTAGTTCTGTAAAAATGAGATTCTATGACATGTATGTGCAGCCAGCAGTTGCCTACCTTCTATAACTAACATCTTTTGATTTTTTTTTAATTTTAAAAATCAAAGTGTACGTTAATTTCAGCCTGGATTCAGTGAGATTACTGGGAGGCTTTCTTTAGAAGATAGATTTTTGCATAGGGTATCCAGATTCACCTGTTGATTGCACCTGTTGATGTATGCAGTGAGATCTGCACCCCCGTGGGGACAGAAGTGTGCATTTGTAAACTCTTTTCATTATGGATTAAAATTATACTAAGTCCTTTTTAAGGCATCCTACGTATTGCCTCTGATACATTCTCCATCAGTATGAAAATGTGCTTATACTAAAAATGAATTATGTAACCACAATGATCCTTGTGTTTATTTTGATGCCAGTCCTTAAAGCATCTTTCACCTGCCTTTCATCAGCTTTACACCATACGTATTAACTTGCTTACTGCAGAAAAATAAATGCCAAGACAATTTTAACATAATTATTTGTAATTTTCTATTGGAAATATGCTTTCTAGTCCAACTTGGAAAACGGCCCCTAAATCTAATGTAATGTTATTTATTTCTAGGAACTGGAGCTCTGTCGAAGGTTGTACAAATTGCATTTTCAATTGCTACTTCTGTTCCAAGCCTACTGTAAACTTATCAACCAAGTAAATACAATAAAAAATGAAGCAGAGGTAAATATTCAGTTGTCATGGGCATCAATTATTGATTGCAGAAAACTTAGAAGTATACATACCTACATGCCTTGTTGGAATAGCTAATATAAGTCCTGTACACTGAGTCACTTTTTTCCAGACAAGATTGAGCATGTTCAGGGATATGCCCGCAGAGGAGTCACTTTATTCAGTTAGAGTTACTTTCAGAATTATCTCCTGTGTCACGGTGAATTAGCACATAAGACAGCAGATATTTAGCAGGTTTCAGAGGTCGAGATCTTAAAGATGTTGGCAGCAGGTGCACATCTGTAATCAAAAGTAAAGTAAATCACATCACTGCACAAAACTGTATTATGAAGCCCCTACCATCTTGTATTAATTCTGTAGTTACAAGGCATGATCAGAAAATACAGTGTGTGTTTAAAAATGTTACTCTAGTAGGAAAACCATGGTCATGCCTTCTCCTCGGAGCATGCCTCGTCACTCTTAACACACTTGTCCTGTTGTTCCTGCTCTCTCCGAAGCACTGCCGGAAGTTCTGTTGCTCGAACATTTTTAGTTTCACTGTGTGGCTGCCTCAATTTCCTGAATCAGTTCAAAATATTTACTTTTTTATGGTCATTTTGACTTTGAGGAAGAGCCAGAAGTTGTATAGCACCAAGTCTGCCAATCCAGGTGGGTGGACGAGCCCATGCTGAGCGAGCCTGCCTTTCTAAGTTGCATAGCAAGCACCCCCCCTCCTGAGGGTACTCAGGAAGGAGGGCTTCCAGCTGCTTCAGAAAATAGGAAGATGATGAAAGAAGTGTGTTCCGGGCAAGAAGAGGGAGATATTTTGAGAGGGATTAGTGGCACTATGTCTTTTTCTGTAATCAGTTTTTTTATCCAAACACTTGCCATATTGATCATCTTATATTTGAAGTACATAGGAATAAACACAGTAAAAAAGCGGAGTATTAAAAATCATTAACATATAGAGGGTCATACATAGGTAGTAACTTTTCTCCCTTATCTGAACCAGAAGTATCACTGGAAAAATAACTGAAATTCAAAAAATAGTTAAATCTGTGAAAACATATGTGCAAATGTATGTTTATATAAAACACCTTGAGTAAATAACCTTTTAAAAATATACTTTCTGGCCTGGAGGAATGGCTCAGTGATTAAAAGCGCTTGCCTACTAAGTAAGCACTTAAGCAAACGCTAAAGTACCCGAGTTCTGTTCCCAGTACCACATAAACTGGGCATGGTGGCGCATGCCTGTAATCCCAGAACTTGGGAGGCCAGCCTCAGCTCCATAGTGACCAGCCTGGGCTATAGAGTAAGACCCTGTCTCTAAATAATAAAATATGCTTTCCTGTCAAATTATAATAGACTCTTACTATCCAAAATAGAGTAATTCATCACATTCAAACCTACACACAAACATTATAACTTACCACCTTATCCAGAATATTTAAAACTGCTCTTGATGGCTGAAATTATTACTGTCAGTAGAAAATTTGAAATACTCAAACCTTTTCTAAATTTAACTCTTGAAAGGAAACTCTTAAAATGAGAAAAAAAATGCTGCTACCACCAGGTATCCATACAACCAATTAAATGCTCTTTGTGTTGCTGGACATATGCATAGAGCCTTACAGATACGTTTGTTTTAGGTCATCAACATGTCCGAGGAACTTGCCCAGCTGGAAAGTATCCTCAAAGAAGCTGAGGCTGCTTCAGGAAATGAAGAGATTGACATTTCTAAAGCTGCACAAACCACTATAGAAACTGCCATTCATTCTCTAATTGAAACTTTGAAAAACAAGGAATTCGTATCAGCTGTAGCGCAAGTCAAGGCTTTCAGGTAAAATGGGAAGAGAGGGAAAGGTGCTTTTGTGTAACTAGATGGGGCTGATTCAGCTTGGATTTTGGTTTTCATGGGTTTTGGTTTTAAATCGGGTTTCATGTCACTGGTTACCGCTGAAATACTGCCAATGTTTTTTCACCCTCAAGTAGCACACTGAGTCATACTGGTTCAATATTACAGCAGGTCATCAGTCTTCCCCTAGGAAGTTTTATTGTGACCCGTGCTATCAATAAAATAGAGTCTTAGTAATTGCTTTCACCCCAGAACTTACCCACTGTCTTTTTCCAGATTGCTCTGGCCCAATGACATCTTTGGCAGCTGTGAAGATGATCCCGTGCAGACGCTGTTGCACATCTATTTCCATCATCAGACACTGGGCCAGACAGGCAGCTTTGCGGTCATCGGCTCCAACCTGGACATGTCAGAAGCCAGCTACAAGCTGATGGAGCTTAACCTGGAGATAAGAGAGTCTCTGCGCATGGTTCAGTCATACCAGCTTCCGGCACAGGCCAGACCCATTGGAAATATGGCGAGCACTGGCTTCTGAGAAACCTCGGGCATCCTGGGGAGAAACTGCAGATGACTGAGAATTCTAACCCAGCACTTTTTATGAATCCTTGCTATTTCGCTGACCATTTCTCTGGCAGCATACAGAGTTACAATGTAACTAATGTCAAACTGCGTCAAAAACAAAGATTTGAAGAAAAAAAAAAAAGCTGCCAAGACCTCCCACGATGACTGTGTGAAGGAATTGTTTTAATTACTTAACCTGTGTGAGAAGAAAAGGGCTAAAGTGATGCATACAAATACATTACTATCTGGAGAGAGAAAAGAATTTGGAAACGTTTGCAGCAACAGCCTGTAGCTAGCGCTGAGCGGTCGGGAGCAGGGGCATGAGGCTAACTCAAGGTGGTTCGCGTTAGCTGAAGACCTGCAGAGCTGCTTGGTGACGACGACGGGTGTTGCTTAGTCATCTGTGTGAGCATCCAGTCAGACAGACAGACATAGACTTATTGCAAAGACTATTGATTTTTTTTTTTCAATCTATGGGATAAGGTTTTGGGGTGTTTGTTTTTTTCAGCCGTGTAAGGAATCACGTGTGTGTGAGCTGGGGTGTATGGACATGTGATAGTCCTATTTTCAAAGTGTGGGTGTCTGGTGACAGCGTCTCAGAGCATGCCTAAAAGAGCACTGCAAGATTATTTTTGAAGAAATTTTTATTTTATTAGATCTAACTCTTCATAGTGTATAAATGTTAGGACATTTTAATAATATTTTAAAACTGGGCTGTCCCAGGATTTCAAAAAAGAAATAATATATCTGTTAACGTTACTGGAATGCTGCTCAGTTCTCTGATCAGTGCTTATGTTTCGATTGTCGATAACTAACCAAAGTAGATGCCTGCAGAGACTCTAAAGTGTAAAATAAAGATGTGTCGTGCTGCCCGCCAGCTCTTCTCACTAGAGAAGTTAACTTATTTTACTCCATAACTGTAGAAACTGTATAGACTAAAACCAGTGTTTGCCACGCACTGCTCTACGAGAACAGGGGTGCATAGCTGAAGGGGCGCGTGGTCACTGAGGGCGGAAGGCACGGCCTGCCGGCTCTGAAGTTCTGATGCGGGCACATGGAATGTGTTCGTTCAGGACTTACGTGTTTCGTGCCTCAGGAAGCTGGGTTCACAGGGGAGACGGACAGAAACCTGACGGCCGGTTACCCCAATGCGCAGTACACGTGTTCACTGTCGGGGTCTGCAGCACCACACAGCCTGCATCCTCTGTCCTTTTTTCAAAAGAGCATTTTGTAAAAGAAATGAATGTAGTCCCACAATTCCCCTGATTCGAAAGGAACACCTTGTATTTTTTATACGTATCTCTTATCCACTGTGACTTTTCTTTTCAACTGGGCTCTGTGATTCCCGAGTTTGGAATGCAGAAATGAAATGCTTAGATTTGCCTTTTCTTGGAGGTGTGGACCCTGCCAGAAATGTAATTATGCTCAAGTGCATTAACTGAAGGCCCCGTGCACACCGCCACCGGACCGCCGAGCCCAGCTGGGTTTCCTGCAAAATTCTGCCGCTGGTGCCAGCACCTTCATAATCACTGTATTTTTGACCCTGATAAAAATTATTTTAATGGTGTTCTGGTACTGTAAATGATGTCCTTTAAATTATTTAATAACTTGTGGGTGTGGGCAGGCAGAGAGGGGGGTGTCCAGAGACTCCCCGCACTGCCCGTTCTATCCTCCTCTCCTATTTTTCTCACCCTCCTTAAGCCTTTGTTAAAAATAAAAAGCACTGTAGCTGTTGGTGTGTGTGGTGTTTTTAAAAAAGGATGAAGACACCAGTGGGTATCATTTAGAGATTTTTCCACTGTCACTGAAATATTTCAATTATAATTTTCCTTGAAAAATCACTTGAGTATCCAGACAAGAATTTGGAACAGTTTTAAACTTGCTTTTTGTATTTATTTATATATATGTAACTAATCTAGTAATAGTTGAATAAAAATGAATGCATCTGCACAGAGCAAGATGCAAGCATTAACTCATTAGAATTGGGGTTTCTGCGGTTGGATTCTCCCGACTCACATTTCTTTGCTCCTCCTGAGTCCAGGTTCATATTTATAGACAGAGTATCACAGATGCTTTACTACCTGATTTCATTCCATCTGTAGCCCAGCTCTGCTATATATAACCACTTTTTGTTTGTGAAGTTTATCATCTTTAAAGTTTGTGTATGCTACTTCTAAGAAACTTAAAGTACTTTTGCACAAGTTGGAACGTATTTTCTGCTGTTAGTGATACACAAATAGGGGTGTGGTGATTATGCACAGCTTACTTTAGATTAAGAAAATTGTTACATATTCACTTGGGAAAGATTCACCAAAGCTAGAATAAAGTTCACTCAGGTCTGTGATTGACTGTCCTGTACCGCACCAACCTAACCTAGATGGAATCAAATTCTAGAACCACTGTGAAGGTTTGTTATATGATGGTGAGGATTGAACCCAGAGAATGCTGAAAGACATCCCTAGGCTACATTTTGAGATACGTTCTTGCTAAGTTGTCCAGGCTACATGACAAAGTGCCACCCTCCTGCCTAGGCCTCCCAAGTATCAGGGATTACAAGCATGCGCCACTATGCCAGTCATAAAGAATATATTGTATACCATGTTTTCTCTCATTTTCAAGGTAAAACATTATTTTGTAATACTGGGGACTGAGCCCAGTTCCTACACACTGAGCTACATCCCAGCTTTTTTCATTGTTTTGAGACAATCTTCCTAAGTCACTAAATTGCCCAGACTGGGCTCAAACTTGGAATCTTCTTGCCTCGGCCTCCTAGAGCTTTGGGATTACAGGTATGCAGTACCCTACCCCACTCAAGGGTAATATAAAAAGGTAACAAATCTAAAAATTGTCACTTCCCTTGACATCCAGTAATAACACTTTGAAATATTTTTTTTCTAGCCTCGGTTGTCTTAAAATCTTCCCATTTTCCATGTTTTCGGTTGTATGCAGAAGCAGGCTGCAGTGCCTTCTTGTTACTGTAAATGTTATAAAGACAGGTGTTTTTGTCTTTTGTTTAGTGACCCAGTGCCCACTATACCTACGTAAAACACAGTGCAATCTCTGCTTTCCTCAACTGTAAAACAGGGTCAGCTGCCCTATTAGGGAAATCAGTGACAGCATGAAAATATGATTTAACTTTCAGCCTTACTTAAGAACCAGTGAATCCCCATCTTGAGACTTGTTGCCAACAGATTTCTAAAATTTTTTGAGTTTGTTTGAACACATGCACCCCTAGCATGCGTGGGAGTCAAGTGAATTTCCTATCACCTAGTACTCCTTTCCCCTGTACCTACTCGCAGCTAAACACCAACATCAAAAGAACACCAATAGCGCTCTCATCGTCCACTTCTCCTCGGTCCACCCCACTTTACCTGGTCCTTGAGAGTCTCCTTGTCTGTTTGGACCTGTAGTTTCACCTCGTATCCTTGTCTTCTGGATTGTTCTGCCATGGTGGTATTTAACTTTCTGCACCTCAGAACATTTGCACATGTTGCTTGGACCCTGAGGTAGAAAAAACTCAAAAGCAAGTCCGCAGTGGTAGAATACGCAGAGGGTTTTTTTGTTGTTTTTTTTTCCCTAACTGAACTCACTGAAGTGCCAGTCCTTTGAGCAGTCTGTCCCTAAGTAAGACAGACACCTGTCCGGGCAGAGCTTACATGTTACGTGTCAGAGCCTCGGCTGCATAGCCTCAGTGCACCCGGCTTCCCTTTGGTACTCAGCCCAGGGCTGACCGCACCGGTGGCAGTGACACTGTGCTTCCCTTCCACCCCCACCCCCAGAGAATGCCGAAAGACATCCCTAGGCTACATTTTGAGATATGTTCTTGCTAAGTTGTCCAGGTGTATGTCAGGTGCCTCACCCAGATTGTGATTTAAGGGGGGTGGGGCCCAGCACTCTAGAGTTAGAGAAGCACTGTGGAGGTCAGACATCAAAGCCACCAGCGGCATTTAGCCCCTTTCAGTACATGCCAGCATGTAAGACATTAAGACTGACGTACAGCCCTTCTCAGGTGATTCAAATGTTAATGTCTAGAATCCTGGAAGGTGACATGATCAGTACCTGGCTACAGATTTCTGTAGTCATTAGACCAATAGTTCCCAACTTCAGCTCCACAAGTACCTCGCTCTAAACTCAGTGCCATCCAAATTAGGAAAGGCCTGGCTGTGGGGTCTTGGTGTCTTTGTGTAAGGTAGCTACTGGGGCAGTTTGAAGGATGTAGTTACCACCCTTAAGTCCACTTGATCAATTTACTCACCTTAGAGTAGCCGTCCACAGCTACCCTGCCCAAGCCTCATAACACATTTGTGAAGTTGTGATCAGTCAGGTCACCCCCCCCCCAACCCCAGCAGCTTACGTACCCAACCAAGGTCACCTACAGGCACCAGTGCCCCTATCTACACCCTGACAACCACTCTGCTCTCCGGGTCACCTCCTACCTGGGAATGGCTCTGTCCCCACCAGCCCCAGAAGCCTTGCTCTAAAGGTAGAAGTTTTTTTTTTTTTTTTTTTTGGGGGGGGGGGACTCAGTGAACATCATTCCTATGTGCTTAAGCTCATGCCTGAGCTCTGCAGTTCTCCAGTGCCTGAACCTAGCTCAGCCTGGCCCACCAGCCACAAATGTTAAGATTGCAGGCCCAGACTGATAGCATCAGACAAAATGTTCCTCAAATTTTGAGACATAACTTTATGCCATTTATAAGCTGTTTTGCCAATACTTTTATTTGAAGGTTGTGTCAGAATACACTGCCTCTCAAAACGCACTTTGAAGTGGGGAAGAAGGTAGGACTAGGGCGGAGGACACGCGCCCCTGTCTGCTTAGAGTTCTCAATGAAATGGTTTTACATTCGCTAAATGATGTACTTGAAGCTGAACGTGCTGTCGCAGGACAGGCGTTTGCCTTTGCATCTCCCACACAGGTCTTGCCGATGGGGGCGCTTAGGGTCCACATGGCGAAGTCTTACTGGGCAGGAACATCTAGTTCTTTTACAACTCTGAAAAATCAGAGTGAGAAGTGCATACAAAAGGTGAACGGTTGGTGCCTTCCTAGGGCTTCCTACTGATTTTTCTAGTCTAAATACTTCCGACTGCCCTGGAAGCAAAGGCCTGGGCCAACGTTCTCTACACCCCTGCCCGGCAGCAACGGCGCCAGGAGCAGAGGGCGTGCCCCCATCCTGCTGTGGGTTATAGTCTCAGTTGTAAAGTTTTACTTTCAAAAAAATCTTTGCTTGCACTTGAAGGGTCTGGAATTGTGGAGAAAGGCGAAGGTGGAGTTGTCTTTAAAAAGCCAAGAGCAGGGTGGTCAAGAAACTTGGCTTTAGAAAGGGTGTCTGACCTAAGTGATTTTTCTAAATAGTCTCCCTGTTTAGTTTCTCTCCGGTTACACTCAGGTATTAATGCTTCCTGTATCAGT